>JABASH010002200.1:0-21391 GCA_019776445.1 Tomocerus maximus
GTTTAGTTAACTTTCAAAAGTTCAATTTAATCTTGAAAAGTTTGATTTAATCTTGAAAAGCTCAATTTAATCTTGAAAAGTTCAATTTAATTTTCAAATGTTTAGTTTAACTTTTAAAAGTTCAATTTACTTATAATCCTCAAAATTTTCATATAATCCTAAAAAGTTCAATTTAACACTCAAAATTCAATTTTATCCTAAAATATTTGAATTTAATCTTATTTGATCAAAATTTGAATTTAATTGTGAGTCAATGAAGTTAGTAGGTGAATTGTAATAAGACAACTGGATGTGCTTTTAGTGATCGACTGGTACCATCAGACCAGACCATCACTTAGGGCTAGAGGCTAACAAATGACAACTAAAGGTTAAGTTCCTGTATTCACTGCGGATTCAGTGCTTGCCGCAGTTCCAATCTCAGTTTCACTTTTTCTAGGAGATCAAATACCATAAGTACATCTTGGCGTCATTGTGACCGCTGAGAATAGTACTTAGTACTTATCAATATTATTATTATGAGCAATTGACTACCGTTTAAAGATGAGATCGATATTCTGAATCAGAAATAAGAGGTCCGTTCCCTCGTCACATAAAATTAGCATAACTAAATATAGTATAGATTGTCAAACAATTGCAATACAAACACGCGGGTTTTTCATTAAAATGGATTGTTAATATTGTTATTAGTAGTATGCGGGCTTTGCCTTGTGCCTGTAGTTAATGTGTGCCCTGCCATGTGCAATGTGTTCGTGTTCCCCCATTTAACAAATGCACGTTATAGTTACGACACATTTTCACAGATTTCAATACCTGCCTGCTCCAATCTCGTTTTTATTTTTTTCGTGGAGGTCAAAGATCGTATTGCAAATATCTCGCTTCCGACCGGTCTCTGCAAAACATTTGTAAATTTGAGGTATTAGCCAATATTTTAGGATGAGTCTACCCCTAGATATTCTGTGACACAAATAGAAGTTCACCGGCCCTTCCAGGAGAAATCAATATTATGACGATGATTTGGTATTGAATAATAATAATACCTACCAAGTACTCAAGAAAGTAACAGTGGCAAAATGGTGGCTAGGCCCTAGAGGTCATCATTCTTTTTTAAGGTGGGTAACTGTATATGCATAGTTTCATGACCCTACTGATGCAACTATAAGGATGTTTTACCGACATTCCAGGAATTTAATATTTCTCTAAGCACTCAAATAACGAGTTCTTTAATGCTTGTTTAATTTTTTTCTTTATTTCAAATACATACAATACGATTATATTTAACTGTAAACACGGATAATTATAATTATTTAAGCACAAGTACGTATTTAAAAATAATAATTTAATCACCAAATGGCACATTTCGACGTTGACCTGTCACCGATAATTAAATGCGGCATCCTCCATGGAGTTTTTCCGAGAGTTTGTGATTTTTTGTGACATACATAATATTTGTGTTTGTTATCATTTACTTTATAATATCCCGGAGAATTGGAGGCATATATAGTATAGAACGGTTGTGTTTCTGTCTCTTAAATGCTGGCTGCCGTTTCAATATGGAAAATTATGTCTAATTGATTGGTAAAATGTCAAAATGTTCAATAATGAATTTTAATATCAATTGAAAAATTAACATTTAAATTGAATAGAATCAAATCACTGTAACAGACAATGAAAGAACGTACTAACGGACCAAAGTATTTGTTGATGGTGTGGTGATGCGACGTGGATGTAAATGACCATTCTGATTATCAGACGCCGGAATTTTACTTTTTTTAAATTTGTAGACTATTTAATCAGAGTTTTGAACTTTTGCACCTACTAATAGTTTCATACGCAGAAAGATCTTCAAATAAATGAATATGTTTGAATTTAAACTTTTTACACATAAAAAGTTTAAATACAAAAACTTTGGGATAAAAACATTTCCGGTAATTCCCAGAATGTTTTTCAAAAATGTTCTTATGTGTATTTAATAACATTATAACCAGGATTTAAATATTGGACGTTAACACTGTAGGTAACACCGTGCAAAGACCCAATCTTGCATTTTATACAAGTTTAATTACTGCTTATATTCCTGTTAACGATTTTGTTCAAATTTTACTGCAAAGTATTGCGAAAACACAAGCAACCTCATTTTTCCTGGTTAAAATCGTGTTCAAATGACATGACTTAAATTTCGACATTAAAAGAGGTTCAGGTTTACCCATATATATAAATCGACCCAATTCGTCTATCACTGCGCATTTTGGCTTTTATTTTGCTGATCTGATTACAAATTTTGTTGTACTTGTTACAGAAACTTGAGATGTATGTACCATTCTGAAAATCCTGATAGATAACCAGAAAGAGACAGATCGTAAGAACTTTGGCCAGTACGCAACCATTTAACAGGATTTTCTAAGCAAAGATTTCAAACATGTACATGAGCAAGGCCCCACTTAGTGATCTATCAACTGTCTGTAGTATTTAAGTTTTTGGGAAAAGCGTCATTGGTTGGACTCTTCCCGAATTTCAATTTTTACAATGAAACCATTATTTCAATCTAAACCAGCATTGTCGAAACCCCCAAAATTAATAACGATGGACGGATTGGGCCGATTTTATTGTACGAGCAGATTGACCCTCCCTCGATTGCGAAATTTTTACGAAAACCAATAATAATATTCCAAATCAGCATGGTGTATAACCCGAAAATGCAGATTGGTGGATTGATCGGGCTTATTTTATGGGAAGGATGATCCTTTTTATTCGAAATTCACTATTTTATCCGAACTTAACATGATCAAAAACCTCAACATGCGACTTCATATATTTTTCAAATATATTGCCATTTTCTTTCGACAAACGGACAAACATTTTTATCAAATTATTCCCTTTGACTGACCTTTAATTCTCCAATTCTTGGGGAAGTACCGCACTCGAATTACCAATTATTTGTTAGTCTCTTTGCGGACCCTGGTTTTAATTCCCAGTTATACGTAGTTATTTTTAGAAAACTCAAAAATTGTTTGAGCTAGTATTTACCTATTTTTTACCTTTTCGTTATTTTTGGCACACACTTTGCCATTATTAAGTAAATTTTTAGGTAAACTTTTAACATTTTAAATAAATAAAATTCCGGCCTCTGCTAATGATCGATAATGTGATGTGATTGATAGAGATGGTGACGAGAACTGGGAACTAAAAAGAGAAAAATATACTACTGTCTAAATTACCTATCTAATCTATATAGCGTGACTCTACAAAAACTAATGTCCTGTGCCGAATAGTTTCTATTTACTACTCACTCGGCTATAGATAAGATCTTATTATTATATTATTACTATTATTATGCAATAACATGTAGAGAAAGACATTGTCTGTGTGGATCAAACAATGAAACTCGTGTGTGTTGAGATCTAACACATCCAATTCACAATCAAAATTAGCTAATGTACAAAATTTTATACAAATTGTTTTATAACAATACTTATTGTAACAATATGTGATATTAGAGAGAGTCTAGGATATTGCTATAGTTGGAGTTTGAATTCCCGCTACTGGGATCGAATGTGTTAAAGAAATCGTCATTGAAGCTGGACGTGGCCCCAGACTCATTGTCAGTCGCTATGTTTTCCAACAGGTCGAAATTAAAATCTTGTTGACGAAGGTGTGGGTGCGAGGATTCCATTTTCGACAGACCACTTCCGTTTCCCATAAGCTGTTGTTGGTGAGGACTATTTCCGCACCCCAACATTGACCCGCTTCCTAGGCTTTCCATGCTCCCCATCGTCGTCTTCCTTCCTTGCGGCTGATACGAATTACACATTTGCGGCTGATTGTGAGAATAGAGCTGCTGCTGTTGTTGTTGCTGCTGCTGTGGATGGTTGTACCCAGAAACACTAAAATGACCACTCATTTGCTGTTGCATTCCCATACCTAATCAAAAAATAAATTCACAATTAATTACGAAACACAATTATCATTCATGTTTATTTTTAATTAGAGTTACATAAAAACGGCCATAATGAAACCCACTAACTGTTACACTAATCATAAAACATTTGCATAACTTATAACTAAATAGAACATCACAAAAAAAATATAAATGACAAATATCAATGAAAGTTTTCAGCAAGTAGCATATGTTTTAATTAGTTCTTTGGCCAACGGCAAAAAAACAAGAATTCAAAATTATTAGCCTCTGCAATTCAAAATAAAACAAATTGCAAATTAATTGGGTTACTTATATTCAGAGTTCAGTTTTTAGTGATTAGACGCCGAAATTGTTTATAAAAAATTGTAGACTGATCAGAGTTCAGTTTGTGTATCTAGACGTTTCATATGCTAGCCTAGGTCTTCAAACTTCAAATAATTTATAAATGTGTTAGACCACTTTCTTAAAAACTGTGAATTTTAGATAAATTTTCCTTCGATTAAAATTTTTTAACAGTCCTTCCCTGAATTTGGACCCTCTTCGAATATCAATTTTATAAAGAAATCATTATTTTCATCGAAATTAGCATTGTAGAAACCCCCAATAGAAGATGAATTGGGCTGATTTTATTTTATTGATGGGTTGTAAGTCCCTAAAATTCAATTTTACGAAACAACACTAATAATAATATTCCAAATGTTCATGGTCTACTAAAATGAAAATATTTTAGTGGTATTTTGTTTAATGGGTGGGGCGGCGACTCTGCCCCAATTCCAACTTTACGAATAAACCACTATTTTATTCGAAATCAACATGGTCAAAAGCCTCAAAATGTGGTTTCATATATTTTTCCAATATACTTTTATTGAATTACGAAAGGTTTAGCCACCAATATTTGATTTAATTTCGAGAGGTTGTTAGAAGTTGGATTGGATTGGAATGCATATTACGATATAGGTTACACTATCCATGGCATAGGACAAGCAAGATAGGTAAATGTATTGCTATCTCCATGGTAAGAATCTTTGTTTAGTATAGATTATCCACTTACTATGCCCCCAGTATTGTTATTGAATTTCGAAAGGTTTAGGCACCAATATTTGGTTTGATTTCGAAAGATGATAAGGTAAATTCTAAATTTTAAAAATATTCTCTATCCCAATTCCGAAATATTTTTATTTAGACGGAGTAGAAGTTATTAAAATTTTGAAATTGTTTCCCTCATCTCGGTGATTTTTGTAATGTGCGGCATAATAAACCCGAATAATTTTTTACTCTAAATATATTTATAGTTTTTTTTTGCTTACAAGCAAAACATTCTGATAAAAATGTTTCTCAAAAATTAATTATGTAGTCATTTTCAATTTCAATGTCTTTTAGAGTTTTAGTTATTATTTATCCTTGCATTACTTTTCCTCACGCAAGTGGACAAACAGAGGTTAGTGTGAGTGATGGAGGTTTGCACTGATTTTAGAGGCAGTGGCCAATTTCTGTACATCAATCATACATTTTTAAAAGTTATCTTGTATGCCAAAAGCTGGCTAAATAAAATGGTATTTGTCTAACATACTAATTACATAATTGGATTTGTCACTAAAATAAAGCTGAATCAACCAATCAACAGGATTTAAGAATTTTTTTAAGAAGATTTAAGAAGTTTTAACTAAACTAAGGAATTGATGAAAAATTGCAAACCTTGGCTATTAAATGTAGTATTGAGACTAGGTCGCCCAGTATGGAAATTATCAGCTATTGACTCCTGATTTTGCACGGTCATCCAATCAGCTGCCGTTGAGGGATTCATGGACATTTGAGGCTGACCCATCGAGGGATGATGTTGTTGATGCCCCATAGTTGTCTGCTGAGGCTGTGAAGCACCGGCTACCATCGGATTGGGACCTCGGTGGGGTGGACCGTAATTGAGTCGGTTATTGGGGTTGTTAACGAACTGCTGCTGATGGTGAGTATAAAGATTGTTGGCAGGAGGTCGCAATAAATTAGGCTGGGCTCCCATCTGCGGTCGACCAGGCCCGGAGAAATGGTTTGGAATCATTTGATTTGAACTCATGATGGACTGGTTTTGCTGGGAGACGGATTGTGCCCTCTGATAACGAACTCTCTGCTGCTGAACAAGGTCCATGTGGGGACGACTGGGGTCGGTGGAGTTAGGCATCCTTGCACCCGCGTTAAGTCGGACTGCAAGTCCTGGATCCATAGGACGATTCACTGGGGGAGTGGAATTTGCCATCCGGAGATGTTGCTGAGTGAAATTAATGGTCTGTCCGCCACGAACACCGGCGTCGGCATTACTGTACGAGTGAGTCTCCGTGGCAGACTGGAGATGAGCTTGAGACTGAACATGTCCGTGAGGTTGTTGCTGATAGTAAAAATTATGCTGTGCAGATGATACTTCCGTTGGCTTAAAGTCTAATCTCATACCCATTTGTGGATTCACTCCCTAAAAGAAGTAATATTCATTAGACCATTCATAAGCTACTCTTGTTAGTTAACTAAAGAATAATTGCTCTACAAGAACTACAAATTGTTGCTGGACTGTTGCTTACCTGTTGTGTCGCATTATTTGCGTCTGACATAACTGGCTGCGAGACGTGAGGCTGGCTGTGATTGTGGGGTGTGGCCCCGTTGGAAGAATAGTTCGGGTGTTGGAGATTGTTTGGCATGCGAACCGATGACGGGTAGCTAACCGGAGTGTTTGACAATCGAGGAATGTAGCCTGAATTTGGAACGAGGACATTTCTGATGGGACCAGCAGACATTCCTGGGTTTGGCGGGCGAACGTTGGTGAAAGACTTGTTGGCGGGGAGCATTGAGTTCATGGGCGGCGGCGGCTGACCCATCGCGGGAGGATTGGCCATTCGGTTCGCAGTGGCCAAGTGACCAGGAGGGGGGTTTTTGTTCCTCACGGGCATTTGGGGCTGAGGCGGGTGCTGCTGTTGCTGACTGAGCGTCTTGATGTTGTTGACCACCTGCTGGCTGTGGCCGAGTACATTCTGTTGCTGCTGAGCATGGGGGTTGTCCATGCCCATCCCATTGTACGGAGGCGGGCAGTTCGAGTTGGTGTACATGTTGTGCTCATGCTTGATGCTCATCTCCATGGGGTCCATGTGCGGGGGCAGTCCCGTCTGGGCTCGCAGCGGCACGTTATTGAACTTGTTGGCACTGTTTCCGGTGGGCGGTGCTGACTGAGCTCCTCCGAATTCGTTATTGTTGAAGCTGGGGTAAGAGTCGGAGGGACCGCTCGCACCCGCACTGAACGGAGATCTGACGGGAGACGGGCTGGAGCTGGATTTGTAATTGTTCATGTTGAGTTGCTGCGCTTTGTGTTGATGCTGTTCCGCCATTTGTTTGAGTGTCTGTGCGGCAGGACTGTCCATTGCCAAACTGCTGGGCGAAGTGTATGGAATGTGAGCGGCGGATTTTGTGTTTATGGCACCCATGTGAACATTGTTGGCATGATTGGCTCCTGGCGGATGGCTATTGGTTGGCGGGCAGAAACTGCTGGGATTTGTCGGTGGGTTTATGTTGCTCGGCGGAACTTGGATGGAACTTTGGAGAGACGAGGAGGGGGAGGACAAGTTTGACGTGTCAAACAGCCCCGAGGAACCTGAACAATAAGGCGGTGTCTGAGAAGGGTGGTGGGCATTGAGCTGGGTGGCCAGTGGAGAGGCCGTGGCTGCCGCTGCGGGGCTGTGACCACTGCAGTGGGACAACCCACGGCCCGGCGCCCCGTTCACGCACGGACCGTCCATTGTGGACATGGCGGCGCCAGATTCGATCTCCGTCTTGATGTTGGAGGTCTGGAGTCGAGGGGATGTTGTTGTGGTTGGGGTGACGGGAGCGATCGACGGGTTGTGGCAGTGCGTGAATGGGGACGAACTAGAGAGACTGTCGTCCGCATGAGCTCCGGGTACGCCGCCGTGGATCGCGGCTGTCAAGGCACTCACTCCGCTTCCGTTTTTGTCTGTGTCGTCAAAGTCGAATTCCCTCATGAAGTCCGGGTTGAGGTCCGAGATTTCCGAAATCAGATCTTTGAGAGTGTCCGAGTTGATCATTCCGTCCGGAGCGTCGTCTCCCATCAGCCCAGACATAATTGAACCGTCCTTCTCCAAGGCCAAGGCACATTGATCCAAGTCCACAAAGCCACAATTGGCGTCTGGCTTATAGTCAATGTTGAGTGACATCGTGGAGCAGGCGGTGGAGTCTCCGTCCCCGGAAGAGTGGACCGACGACTCCATAGAGTACTTTTTGAGAGATTCGTTGTGCATGTTTGAGTTTCCTTGGCGTTTCGCCGACTGGCCCATTTTAAAGGAGCCTGCGCTCCCATTGCTCTTCCCAGTCCCGATCTTCGTTGGAGGCTCCAAACTATCACCTCCTGGAACTGCTCCAGATGACGCCAAATCCAAATCTTCACAGGCTCTCTTCTGTGCTTTCTGCGGACCCTGACATCAACAGAAATCAATCATAAAGAATTGGAGCAGATAAATATAGAAATGTGAAAACAATTTAAATATTAATCAGATTAATGATAAATAGAAAAATGCGACTCACATTGGAAACATCCTGTTTCTTGTCCGACTTCTTGGCAGTTTTCTTTGATTTGGACTCCAAGAATCGTTGTCGAAGAACAAGCGTGTCCTGCTTCTGTTGCTCATTTAGTCCATTGACAGTGTGCTGAAACCGAGGAAGACAGTCGTTGTGATGCGTGCGGTAGTTGTCGATGCGTCGACTTAATCGGTCTAAAGACTGTTGTCCCTTAGGCATCAGAATGTCACTCATTTCATGTTGCGGTCATTTGAAACTAACTATCGAGTAATAATTTAAGTCCGCTATCTCCTCAAATGTCCGATGATTTGGTTTGGGAAACAACCAACTGACTGACTGAAAATAGAAAAAATAATAGAGTATGGAGCTACATACAATCTAAGAGATCTTGGAGGTCGGCAAAAAGTTTTCACATTGGAGCATGCAGGAAGTCAATATACCTTTAGTAAAAAAGGATTTTACAGAAATATTATTTTTTTTGTAATCCGCAGTTCGGAAGTTATTCGTTAAATGGCTTAATCTACATAATCTTCTCGGATCTCGCAAAAGTATTCTACACGTCGAGTACGTCTTAGTTTTTGAAAATTTGCAAATGGACCAAATCGGTTCACCAGAAGATACCACCCGCTCACTTTGTATTTATTTAGATAATCAAAGTAGAAAAAGGCATAGAAGGTTCAATTGTGCTTCTAATGTTTTGTCTAAGTATAGATCGAAGTACGAAATATTTCCTACCAAAATTGATGCTTTATTAAAAACAATTTGTTATATTTAAAATATTAATATGAGATATTACATTGTCAATCAAAACGAAATATTCTATTCTGCCTTTACCAAAAAGGAGCATGTTACATTGAAGAAACTGAGTCCTCTTATCTCGCTTTGTTTTCAAAAAGATATTCAAAGTATAAAATAGGAATCCATACAAATGCGCTTCTGATACTTTGAAAATCAATCACTTATGTTTTTATTCCACTTAATTAATTAAGTTCCTATTTCACTAACCAATTAATTAGTTTTTTGACAGTAAACCAGAAATCAGTGTCTCTGTATCAATAAATTATCAGTTAGCGTTTCTGCACCAATAAATTATCAGTTAGCGTTCCTGCACCAATAAATTATCAGTTAGCGTTCCTGCACCAATAAATTATCAGTTAGCGTTCCTGCACCAATAAATTTATCAATTAGTGTTTCTACGGCATTAAATCGAAATCAAGTATCCCTTCCAGTGTCTAGGACTATGAGACTAAAAGGACTAATGACTAAGCTGATCAAATGGTGTTAATATGGGATATTATATAATTAAATCGGATTTAGGGACTGTTAATTTTCAACTTTGTACACTTCCTTTACTCGGGCAACCTTTCTGAAATTCTGTTATGACTTGCCATAGGTTTTTGAAATTTTGAAAACTTTCAAAAAACTAAGACGTGCCCGAGCTTGTTTCGCAAAGAGAATAAAAAATTCCCTTGAAAACGAAAAATTACTTTCCTGGTAAATCCGGAAAAGAAACCCGCTATAACTTCCAAACGGAGTATTTTAAAATAATATTTCTGTAAAATCCTTATTTACTAAGTAGATTGAGTTGGTAAAGTTGGATGGTAGGACGTCAAAACTTTTCCCGGACCTTTCAGGTGTCTTAGATTGCAACTGAATGTGAAAATGTAAATGAACGGACGGCGGAACAATGTCACTGAACAGGAAAACTTGAAAACAAATAATAATATGAATAATTAGTACATTATTGTATTGTTTATTGGATTATTGTTCGAGGCACAGACAGAGGATCGAATCCTTGTTTTGATAGTTCTCTTCATCACTTCAGCTCAATGATGATGTAGATAGGGGATTGATAAGTGACACTGTGACTGTGTAGTGATTTGAATATTTTCCGTGGTCGAGAGCCAACAATTGTGATCCATGGTTCGGTTTTGAATTAATAAAACAAGAAATTAAGAGCAACTTATATAAAGAATGTGAAATGAACACAACAGACAGAGATGTACAGTAAGAGTGAGCACACAGGGGGATGGCATATAATATTGACTCCAATGAAAGATACTAAAGCAAATGAGCAAAGGGTCTGCTACAGACAATAATGTTCTGTCTGTCTGTTGTTGCTGCTTGGTGGCTCCTTACTTATTATAACGTTATATTATTATAGAACGCTGGATTGTTGCCTCACAAACAATCTCCCTAGGTACTGCAATAATACAGAGATACCGAATAATATTGTTATTATTATATCCCTGCACTCCTAAGCTAATAAGTCTAGTCTGGTATAACCTCGCTCGCAACTCTGTACTGTCTGTACCTTACTTTATGCTGTATCTTTAGTATGTAGCTAGGTACCTCATAACATCTATGTAGCTAGGTACTCATAACATCTACGTACCTAACTATGTATATTTGTGTGTGTGTGGGTATTCACCACGGAATGATACTTCGCTCGTTGTTAGTCCTTCAGTGATAGTGACTACACTACTGCACTGTGGATCCCAAACAAGTCATGCTGTAGAATGGCGCAGAAGTTAGTCCGTTGAATGGGGCAGTGACTCACTTGCTAGTACCCGACAGTTCTATATAAAGGCATCCATCCTCCACATGTTTATTATTTAACAGGCATAGCTACTCTAGTCTGACTTCTTTTTCAGAAACCGACGACTATCAATGAGGTAGCATAACGACTAACCTATGGTTTTACCTCAATTGCCTAGAGGCAATAAATGTGGTGACACATAAATGTGGTGACAAAGTTTTTGGATGGTTTTTTTCCTGCTTTTGAAAGAGTATGTTTCTACCCTTTGAGTCTTAGGACAACAGTTAAATTTCTAAATTCCCAATACTTAATTCCCAACACGGACACTGTCGAATGTCGGGTAACATGAATCAATGAGTGGAATTTAAATACCTTATAATTTTTACCCCGCGCCATTGCGACCGCTCATTATTTTGTATGGGTTCCACAACATAGGAAATATCTTCCCTTTAAGTGGGCGTGAAAAGTGGCCTCAAGATCTCCAGTAATTCGTCATAAAAATTTTACCCTTGCAATATATTGGTCGTAGAGCTAATTTGTCTGGTGCTATTTATAGGAAATAAATAGATTTACTAATTCTAGTCTTAAATATAATTAAATATTGAAGCAACATCTTTTATTTTAAAGAGAAAAAAATATTTTGCCGAAGAGATGCAAATGTCTTAACATTGGCAAATGTGGACACTGTGGACTGTCATCTCTTCTTCGTTTTCTGTGTGTGGTAGGTACCTTACTTCTCTTCACTCTGCATTATCGGTATGTATGGCTTTTTCATCAGTACAGCATTAGACATACACTCTAGACTCTAGATCTAGACCCTAGACCTAGGTAAACTACACGGCAACGATATCTAACACATGCATACTAACCAAAATACCAGACTGTCAGCATCAACAGTTTTCAATTGAACCAGCGAAATTCAAGAACCCAACATCTGACTAGAGCATTCCCGAATCCTAAATGATATATTATGCAACTACTAACTGTCAATATTTTCTTGAAATTCAGTTAAATTGAATGGTACGGCTGGATTTAGGCAGAGGAACATCGTTGCCTCCATTATTGCCACTTCACTTCTTACCCTAATCTGTATTAAATTCACGCAATCAATTAATGAATCTCATAAAGGTCCCCATTGGTGTCCCTCATTGAGAACCCCTCCAGAAAGTCCATGTGAAGGCAGCCGAAGGAAATGCATATCATAACAAAATCAGTATCAAACCAAAATAATGCTAGATTATTTAAATTTAAATAAATTAAAATTTTTAAAATAAAAAAATAAAATCAATGGGGGACCGTACTTATAAACATGGCCCTCCATTGGTTAGGAGTATTTTAAAATGTTTCCAATGCTTATCAGTTTATCTCCATTAATTAAACATGTTTATAGGTATTACTTATCAGTTATGTCCCCCATTGATTTAACTTGTGTATAGTGCTTACCAGTTCGGTCCCCCATTGATTTAATTATGTATGCTGTAATTATGCCGTATTACATTTTCTTAAACGAGAACTACCCAAACAAAAATACTGAAAATTGTGAAATATGCAGCACGGATGGGTACCGTACCGACTCCAATTTCCATTGAAAGCGAGTTTTTATGAACAAATTACACTTATTATCAATTTCTTTGATATTATACCATTACAACCTTATACTTTACCGTCGGCTGTATTATGTTAGAGTTTCGTTTTATTTGATTTTTGGTATTGATTGATTTTAGATTGCATCGAAGTCAAGTCGGGTGTAGTGTATGTCGGGCGCAAGTAGGAGAGTCTTTCGGGTGTCGGTTTGTTCAATAAATGAGCTGGACTAGTGATAATATATTATTTTTGACCACTACATTATTTATGGGCGACCCCCAGTATCTTTTGTTAATTTTTTGTGGTTTATTATGCCCATTGCACGGAATTGTAGATAGAATACGTCAACTTTCATAATTACATCATTTTCGGACTGCCCTTAGTATTATAATAGAAGATACTCTGATGATTCTGCAAGTGCGACCCAATCAAATGCTGAAATCGGACGAGTATACGTATGGACACTATCTTCCATTATGGACTTTTCCTGTAGGTCTCTGCCACTGCGCAGCGCACTGGCCAGCAGACCATCAATCACCTCTACAATGAGCATTGCTCGCATGAAAAAATTATTTTGTCGTCGAGTTTAATGGAGTTGAATGAAAACTGTCACATTTATAGTTATCGTTTCTCACCCTGAACCCTAGACATGGATCAGAAACACTAGTTACAGTTACACATGAAAACAGCTATAAATGATTGTTTCAAATGTAAATGCAAGCTTCATCTGGTTAATTAAGGTTTATTTTAACAAGGTATTACCAGTATTGCACCTAACTTATATAATTAGATTGAGATTTGAGAATTTGCAAAATCCCTCCTCGATTAAAGATGGTTTCCTACCTTTACCTGTGATGAGAACAGTTCACAGTAGGGTCAACTTACAGTTTTGATTTGAGACCATTATATTCCGAAAGTAGATGTTTCTATCGAGGGGCTATGAAGGCCCGATTTTTGAAAAAAACGATTTAAAGTGCAGGGAATCATTTTTTGAAAATAAAAAAATTAAGTAGGACTTTATTCGGTTTATTGTTTAGCAGTACACTTGAGTGTTTGGAAATAGGCTTCCTGGAAACACTAACGGCAAATCCTTTTTACAATTTTCTCGCTTTTTGCGTGGATACGTATGAAGAGTTTATTGTTCATTTGGCAAGCCTTTAATTTATTTTACCTCATTATAAGTTCCCTGGAAGACTTAATATACTAGAGAGCACACTTGCATAGTATTATCGATAGTACAGATATTTATAGCGAATAAGGTCCATTCAAAAGCAGCCGAATGTCATGTGCATGTGTAGACATTCGGCTAATTGTGGATGGACCTTTGCCATAAATAACTATGTCCATCGGCTAGAGGGACTGAGTATATTATACTAGAGAGATAATTGAATAAGAAAAATTAAATTAACTATTATTCTTCTATATTTTATTTGAAATGAAAAAAAATTTTTTTTAACTATTAAAATGGAAAATACTAAATACATTTTTTATTTAGTCAGCCCGATTTACTACCAAATCTGATATCAAGAATGGCTAACAAACAATAGTTCCTGTGATAGGAGAATATTAAGTAGTATTACGTAGTTTTAGCATTTTGTGATGCTCTAAAAAAATTCGATTAACTACGTTAAACTTTAACCTGTTCTTTTTGCCATGACTTCTAGATACACAATTTTAGACTTGGTTACCACAGTATTAAAAATGATATTGGATATGATAGTAGGTATATTTATGTATGGTATTTTAGGTAATAATATTATGGGTGTGCTTCTAGATACTGTGGACTCATTGACAGTGCGCATTCTAACAGGCTTGTCAACTTTCAATCCCCGTAAATAAATATTTGAAATATATATTTTGCAAATGGAGAATATATGCAAACAACCTCTTCAATCAAACGGTATTTTGTTAACACTTTATGAATTGGGTTCAGTTCCGTGGCGCATGAAAAACATCCATAATGAGATACTTCGATACTTGACCATGATGTCAATCTGTATACATTTAGATAAGGGAGCTGCATGTAGCAATTTACAGCTATTCAATACAGATTGTTAAAAATGTTATTTACTATAAACACGTAAAGCTTGACAGAAATGATAAATTTTATCATTGTTTAGAGGTTTTAAAGGTTCTTATTTCATTGTAGCTAATTTAAATTATTATTTTTGGCATTAAATTGTATTGGAAGAGTTTTGGTTAAGAGACCAGATGTGAGACTTAATGAAACAACCGTCGTCCTCGCTTGCAAGACCAACTATATTAAGCTATAGCTATTAAGATAACTAAGATCTGTAGTTAGGTTAGATATGTATGGTACGGCATACTTACGGTGTAATGTTATGATCATTTATTTCATAATGATCATAACTATTCATAAGTCATTCATAGCTCATAAATAACTATGTTAATGGAAAATCTTTGTTGCCAGTCTGTAAATGCTTTACATATTATAAGTACAGCACATCAGTCAGCCATGCCAGGGTACTGAACACGTTTTGGTTGTGGGTTTATTAAAAGACAAAACCCACTACACTAGAATCTCATATTTGGCTCTTTTTATTTTAATAAATCTTTACTCTTATAGTTAATGGCATTTGATCCATAAATATTTTTGTACAGAATAATATTAATAGTAATAAATATAATATATGATTTCACTGAATAAGTAAGTACAGATGTAATTATTAGTAAGTTAAGATGATTGTTAAAAGCATAATACATTGTATTGCAGATAGTAAATACAATGGGTGAATGCTGAGTGGGGGACAAAAGGGCAAGAAGGCACTGTAGAAATGAACTCTATGATGCCAATAGAATATTATACTCTCACAGGTCTAAAATTACAAAAATGAGGTAATTAGCTGATGAAATGGAACAAAGGTCAGACCCGCCCAGCTGTTATTTTTGTTCCCTGGAATAGTATACAATGTATTAGTAGACTAGAGCTATTAGCATTCAGTGAGGACATATTAACCACTTGCCATAAGGTGTGCAAATAAATGGTCCGTTTTATTCGAACAAATCTAAATGAAGTACACTTTCCACTTATACATATATATGATAATAAAATGGAAACAATTTTTAGCTGACATATGTTTGGTAATGTTATTAGGGTTGGGAGACATTTGCCCTAAACTATTCATATATTATATCGTGTGATTTCTTTATTAAGGAACATATATGGGAACATTCACTGAAACACTTTTACAGTATTTTCCTTAAATAAGGAAATCATTTTCTCTCATCTATCACTAAATTGATTCACTATTAACTACTCAACACACATTACATTGACTTTAATTAATTACAAGATAAACAAATCAATTGAATAATAGTCACGATATTGGAATGTTTAGTTCTGCTTGGTGTACAAGTAGATAGCAACGATAAGACCATACAGACCCAAGACTTCTGCGAAGATCAGAATCAAAATCATGCCGACGAAAAGGCGCGGCTGCTGGGCAGTTCCTCGCACTCCAGCATCCCCAACAATCCCAATGGCAAATCCAGCTGCCAATCCACTGAGTCCCACAGCCAAGCCAGCACCAAGATGTAAGAACCCCCTAAAATCAAATAAGGTTAGTTTTACTGTTAAATGCTTCTCAATGACAATTAGTAACTACTACTCCACACACAGCTGACATCATCACCTGTGCCTCAACTACCACCATAAACCCCAATTTTCCTTGTACTCTGTGCATCAACGAAAGTTAACTACTAATTATTATGTTAATTAGAGACTTACTTGAATGGTGTGTATCCCTTGCTAGGCTCTGTGAGCTGACCAGCTATCAGAACGGCCACGACCAAGCCGTAAATGGCAATGATACCCGCCATGACGACTGGAATGATACTTTTCATAATGAGTTCGGGTCGCATCACTGACATGGCAGCAATTCCCGTCCCTGACTTTGCAGTTCCATACGCAGCTCCCAGTGCTAGACAAATATTTATTATTATTATCAGTCAATTATCATTATTCATTATTTTGATCGTATCAGAGGAGGAGGAAGTCAAGATTCTTGAGCAACAACATTAAAACTACAACAGGTCATCCTCCCACTCACTCAACAACGTCATTTACTAATGATTCGATATCCAATATTACACCTAAGCCTCGTTATCATCAGGTGTGATGATTGAACAGGAATTAAGAGATTATTGAACATATGATGATGAAATGACTCACCGCTGAATATCATGGCAGTTGCAGCTCCCATTACTCCGAAAAAGGGTCCGTAGACGGGATTCTCATTATCAGCCATCGTTGAAGATGAGGATTTTAAAGGTGAATGAAATTAAGTGTTGACGAATCGGATTTGAACTTATTTTGCTGAAGTCCCGTTGACCTGAACCTGGGCGAGACAGTAAATAGAAGCACTGGCACTACCACTCAGTCAACACATATGACGATGACGATCCTCTGGCTCTTGACTCGACTGGTTCTTCCTCTGACGACTACGACTTTAGCCTCTGCTTCTCTGCGACTTTGCTTGGACTGATTCAATTCACCACCAGAAGGAAACTATTCCAGATATACACACTCTGACGAATATTATACGCCTAGCTACGACACAACGGGCACAACCACTGCACTGACTACTACTACCAATACGAACGAACAACTGACTGCTACTAGCACTGCACGTACCCGTAGTCTTCAGATACTATCCTGCTGCTGGATGGACTCTGATTGACTCGACTCTCTCTGCTATACTGCACTTCAGTGGAGAGAGCCTGCTGTATTATTATTTTGCATATTATTATTCCTATTCTTGGTATTAATGTAAGTGCCCAACCCAATTTCACTCGCAATCTCAGCAGCCCCTCCATCCATTCTCCCAATGCCCAAATACCTGAGAGGTTATAGTGAGACAGTGCACATCTTCACGGACTACTCCAAGGCGGGGCTTTCGTTTCTTACAGGAGGAACGGGGCTCAATGTTGACAAGTTGAATATTCCTGCCTTTCATTTACAGCTGGCTCCAATTCAATCCGTGCATTTCTGGAGTGGGAGTGCCGCCCTAAATCAATCGAAAGAACGATATCTGGCAACAACAATTCTGTAGACAAAAAAGATCATGTGAAAGTTGTGAAACCCACTCCCTGAGTCCAGCAACTTCACTTGTCAATACTTTCAACGTCGCACTTTATCCATGCACCATGCTAGCAGATTGTTCCATGTTTGGTGTTTCTCTCACAAATAGTATAGATACCACCTCCAATCGTCACAGGTCACATCACAGTTCATAATAATATTATTCAAATCATAATAACTGTGGTGGAAACCAAGCTTAGACCGATCCTGGAAAATGTCAAGCCGCCTTAATTAAACAAAGATGGTTTTGAAATTTATAGTCACGTGACATCACAATCACATTTTATTTCTAGGAAGGAATAGATAGAACTATATTATTTAGTTCTGCCAATGGATGGATGGTACATAAAACATCGTGCTACTCCTTGAATGGACAACTCTATTGCAAACACTTAAGCGGTGTAGCACATTTTCCTAAGACATGCTTCATATACAAAATTGAAATTAATGTTTCATTTTAATGCCCAAGGAAACTGACACAATCCAATAAATACGAATGGATGAATGTTAACAGATATTCTCAAATCGATAAATAATTCCCAATACCTACATGGTTTTACTTGTGTATCCCATTAAATATTTGCTTAGCAAATTTATAATCTGATCCCAAATGGCTAGACCAATGAGAGGTTGGCGTTTAAAAAAATTACCGCCCTAGTATTATCTTTGCAAATTTATGCAATTGTCATGCAATTGCATGAAATTTGTACAGACGGTTTTGAAGTTAACCCTGAGTTGAGCAATATTATTATTGATGGGTCCTCCACTTCCCATAAGTTAAGCATTTTTTGTTGACTAGTGGAAAGCCATAGAAAATGCTTTTATGAGCTCTTCCTTTTCAGGAGGAGCTTCGATCAATTAAATTATGACATTATGATGGAGGAGGAGCTTAAATCGGCCACATGTAACATAATATGATTTACTTGCCACAAACACTTCAAGTAGGACCAATATGGCTTAAAATTTGGATTACCAGCTATAAAAACTTCCGCGGATTACCAAGCTGAGCTGTGGTACATTTGTACCACACGGCAGTATCCAACTGTGGTACATTTGTACCACACCTTAATACACACACGTCGCATTTTGGCATTGCCAGCAAAACATTGCGATAAAGGTAAAATCGGATACAAAATTCAAGCCCGTTCAAAAAGTCGGTTATTAAAATTCAACTGACAATTAAGTCCAAATTTTAAAAATTTCATGGCAGCCGCAGTAGGAGAGACATCCCAGTTATTAACTACAGACGTTTAGACAGAGGCGGTATATCTGACAATGAGGATGACCATTTTAGTCATATAAATTAATTGTAGCATGCATCTCATTGAATTTACAATGAATTTTTATTATATTTACATTGATTTTACAATAAAAAGACTTGCAGAAGTTGCTGAATTAATGCTGATAACTATTCCACTACAAATGCCGTAATATTTATTTTTGCAAATCTTTCAAAAAGCCAGACATCTTCCAAAGGAAGTCAGATTTTCGCTGGGTATGCAATGGTACTGGGTTGAGAATAAATTCATTATTTTCAGGATTTTTCGCGCTTACAGGGCAGTTACCAGCTGTGGTACATTTGTACCACCCAAGGCAAGGAACCCTTATTGGTAACTGCCATGTAGGTGAAGACTTCCTATTCTTTTTTCCTCTATAAAAAAACAAACCAAACGTCCAAATAATCTCAAATAATTTTTGAAAAATGCAGAACAATATTCTAGGAAGGTACCTGAAAGCTGGATGCTGTTTGGTTGACAGGAGCAGAAATAATGGCAAAATGGCGCTGTGGTACAATTATACCACATGCTGGTAATCCGAGAGTGTTAATTTTAGTTCATTCAGCTAAAATAATATACTTTTATCATAAAAATCCATAATACTAAATAGATGTAAAAAATCCGCCACCTCAGATATTTCTCCGGCGTTGGTGTCTGGAGAAATGGAAGTACACCTTACTGTGTAAGCAAGGAGGGTGGCAGTTCTGTCTATTATATTATTATGTAATAATTTACAAGTATTATAGCAAACAGAAGTTAATAGTATCATAGAAATAAAATTTATCTACTTGACTGCTTCTTAATAATAATAAGGAAGTTTGCGTTTGCAAAAATTTATAAAAGTTATGTTTATGCTATCATTTATAATTTTTATACAATAAATTATAAATCTTATACGTGGCAAATGTTGTATGTTTTGAGAAGTATAGCTTTTAGAGCACTTATGGCATGACTATATGGTTTTAGGGTGACGTATTAATTTTATAAATTCTATAAATTTGGACACGCAAACCGCCTAATTGGGAAAGAAATAAAATATGAAAAATTTTCAATAGTACTTTACTTTAATAGTATGTCATAGTCATATTATAGTCATAGCAGATGGTATAGCTTATTGCTTTGGAATGATTTACCTTCTAAATACGTACAGACATTTCCATTTCATGAACATCAAAATATCAATAGCAAATGTAGGTATAACCGTTCTAATGCAATACTATGTTTCATTACAAGTTGCTGTATTGAGTAATGCGTGTTAAAACTGAAAGCATTTTGGGAAGGTGACCAAATTGGAAATCATTCGTGATGAAGTTTGTCTCATAATATGCATCCTTAATGATTTCCATTATGGTTTTACTCATTTCCGTCGACACAGTCCCTTTTTTGTGAATGGTAGAGATTTCGTCAATAACATTCGACAATTTACAAAGGTCATCTTCAGTTACAAATATTCATAATTCATAATGTAGTGTAAGTGGATTTCGACAAAGAGAAAGGTCAAGGTTGACTCCATGAATACTTAATGTCAGTGGCAAGTTCGACAATGAATGAATTAATGAATGTAAGTTCGACTCGACCGTTAGAAGTTATTTTAATACAGCCAATACTCTATATAAAATATTTCTGGGGAGATATAGCAATCTATCTATTTAGCTATGTTGCATGTTTTTTGTTAATTTCAACGGCATGACTAAATGCAATGCGCAAGCGCCGATTTTATGCAATAGGTACTATTATTATGATGGGTTTGCATTGCAACGGCATATTGTATATTACAAAAATAACTAATAAATGCTTGCTGGACTGTTCTGTAAGTCTGCCATGCTGGTGGCCCTAGTATTATATATTGTGTTTCAAAATGTTCTGACTATTCCTAATTTGTAAACAAATAGGTATAAAAATTTGATAAACATGGACTATGGACACAGTTAAGTCTCAATTTCAGACCTTATATACAAAATGGATTTTTTAATACTTTTTACAAAATCTTTTATTTTCGACATAATACTTAAAATTATTTTTGTAAATACTGTACTTTTTTCCGACTCTTTTCCGATTTTCCTTTTTCTCCGATGTCGGGACTGTCGGGAGTATCTCGATACAGTCTTCAACGATTGTAGCATGTTTTTAGCCTTAGAATAAAATAAATAAATTCCTAAAAATAAGCTGCTTTTTTAATTTGACCGTTTTAACCGGTACGGTGGGTCCATCAAAACGCCAAGCTACGAAAGAAAAGTAGGGAATTAGATCAAGTCTAATATCAAGCTGAAGTAGTGAAGTTGGTAATCGGTCGATGTATGTTATATGGGGTGTACTGCCTCACTACAGAGTGATAGTACTGGGCGCAGGCCACATATACGGGCCTATTGCCAACTCCCTCAACACTGGTATTGTTGTTAATTAATGCCCGA
>JABASH010002201.1:0-21354 GCA_019776445.1 Tomocerus maximus
CTCCATTAAACATACTACCATTAGAGATAACTTTGGCTTACAAATGCAATCTTTTTGATCATCCATTTTTAACGATAGCAAGTCAAATAGCAACTTGTTCACGTGTAAATTCTCGCAGTGATTGTAGTTGAGAAAATGAAAAAAGTTCTACTTGTCTTGTAGAGAGTATGCATTTTAAAAATTGGATCAATAATATATCACACAAGAGCATTGTAATCATTTTTATATACTAAAATCTTAGAATTGTGATACATTCCCATAAAATAATGTCCATGTAATAGCAGAAGTATGAAATGTAACCCCTTTTCATCATTTCAGCATATAAACCCATGAAATTGTGATATTCTGTGGTTTTACTGTTTTACCTGCCGTTATTTCTATTTGCTAGACACTTTGCCGACAGCAATAAACGCTAACGTTTGCATAACTTTGCATGAATTTGATTTGGGCAATTTATGTTTTGCAGTGCATATGCATATACTCTTACAAAAGCACTGACTAAAACTGGGGGAAAGTAATACCCTCTACCTAAAATGGTAGAATCCATGAAGATGCAGAAGATTGCTATCAAAACATTGAACCCAGATATTAAATGCGGTTTTAATGTGTGTAATCGTATAATCTCTTTGATTATAAATAAAACCTCGAGGCCTAGAGTACAGTTCAGGTGCACCATCAGTTTTCTGAACGAGCAGAACTATGGGTTATTCCATGCAATAAAGTTAATGAATGTCCCAAAATATGTTCTAATGTAATAATCTCAGATGACTGGAATTTTGCCATTTAATTGGAATGATACATTTATGGTAGACTGCAATATTAAAACTATAAGTCAAAATGAAACAAAGTTTGTCCAGTCGGAAGCAGAAAACTATTTTAGTAGTGATACAGACAGTACAATACTACGGATGATATTTTCTTCATCGTAGATACCCCGTTACTCAATATTATTAGAATATCAAATTGCTGTATCCTGAGTTATAAATAGCAGCGCATTGTGATGTATATCCAATTTATTATTTATTTGATCCTCCACTTAAGCTAACCACTTGGAAAGAAAATGGGATTGGCTTCTGCTAACTTACTTTTCTATTTATTTTCATTAGTCCACCCCATTTGCTTTCGATATATTTTACCATTTCCAAGACCAACTTGGAGTACAGGAAAAACCACAATTCCTACGCACATTTGTGATCTACTGAGCTAAATTATCCACCGATGCTACCAAAACTGACGGAATTAAAAATTTATAAGCAATATGTATACATCAGAGTGAGAAATTGCACTCTTGCATTTTCATCTTTTATTTTCAATGCAATTTTTTCTGCCAAATGTGACCGAAGTTTGAAAGGATTCAGGAGGCAGGCAACGGGAAACTTTTTGTGCTCACTTTCTTTCCGTTTTCTGTTCAGAGCAGGAATGAATCGGTTCTAAGTTCTAGCAAAGATTAAAATGGGAACGATGAAAGAAGGATTGCTTAGCTCAATAGATGTATTACTCTAGCAAAAAATGCTGAACTAAATGAAGGAAGAAAATTGCATGTACATATCAGCATGAAAGAAAGTTAAGACAAGATGTACGCGCTGCTAATGTGATCTCTAGAATACGTGGATCTTCCATAATGTAATCTGCTACTGTTGAAAATAGCCAAGACCACAACATAAAAGCAAAAACTGAAAGGGCAAACATATCAGTTTACAAGATCAGGCGGCGCACGATTCCTTGACACAGATGTATGCATCCTCACGCTCCTATTTGTTAAGCCCTGAGAAACAATACTCACGAAACTCAAACAGAAAGCCGTTGGCCAAATTTACGAGAATCTTATTCGTGGAGAAATTACATAGAATATTCTTCCATATTGTTTATTTCATCTCTTATCATCATTAGTAATGTTTTTACGCAGTTGCTGTTTACAAACTTTGGAATTTAAATGACTTTTTCACGATTACGTGCAACACAATCATTATTATCCTAGTTTTCGGCAACTGCCCGCTCGATTTATAACGCAACACATTTTCCTGACTTAATGGACAAAGACACAACTATTAGATTATTTCTATGACCCATTGTATATGTCCTAGAACAATAGCTGTAGCTATATGCACAGTGCCAAAATATAAACTGGGTCCATTTTCCGTATAACTATACCATAATGCAAGGCTGAAAGAATCTAATGCATTTGAGAATTGTTACTATTTCCTTTGTTACTGGTCACAATTGAATTTTTTCGCAGTTTGAATCTGCTTAGGTAAGGTATATTGTTGTATTGTTAGTTTGCATATTAGTATTTTTGAGAGTGGGATGGTGACGGGTTAGTAGAAACAATCGAAGCATATGCAAAGGAAGAAAAATGGAAATGCCTTCATTGTAGTGAAGGGATAAAATAGGATTTGAAACTCGGAAAGACAAGTCAGGTCACATTTAGTTGGTGAGAGGGTGTGCCTGGAGAGAAAGGACAATTTTGTAGAACGGCAGGATATGACGGGGGAAAATGGAATATGTATGTAGGGCCGGGCATGGAAGGACAAAACAACATAGTGTAAGCATGTGGATAAGTATTAAAGTAAGTAAGTGTAGTGATGTGGTGAAAGTGCGAGGTTAGCAAAAGAAAAGTGAACTCACGGCGAGCATGCAAGGAGGGAAAGCAAAGCATGGGAAATAAAGTCAGGCCAACTCAACTGAGTGAACTTGTTCCAGATCGTTATGCTAGACAGGATAGAAGCCAAGAGAACAGGACAAGACTCTGGAGAAAGCTCAAGATGTGCCAAAGGAAACGAAGAAAAACGAAAGCTTGTCAGTGAAAGCAAAACACGATACATCCTTGGCAGTTTTGTTACTTACCAACCACACACTTAATATTCTTCCCCTTTTCTCTCTAAACGACCAGATAGGTATATCCATTCCACATAAAACTACTACATAGAATTATTATGCATTTTTATACACATTCGCAATAGAATTGTATGCAACTGTGAATACTATGATGGCTCGAGTATCATTAATGCAAAAATATTCATCTCAATAATCATTTCCTGGCCATTTTATTTACATTCTCATACAAACTATAATCCTAATACTGTATATAATTAGATCCCCTGTCCATCTACACGGTAGTTAAATCTGTGGAGGAAAACAAGTTTGCGTTAAATTGAAATCTACAAAAAAATGCGCTTTTGATATCGAGGTAAAGAAAATGCAATGAGATATTGGTATTCTACAGTAGATTATCAGTAGAAGAGGATTTTATTGCTTTTATTTTATTGCGCAGGTCATAATTCGTAGGAATTTTGACATGTTTGGTAATAGATTTGTTCATTCTGTAGACGGAGCTGACAAAAGTAGAAAAATTATGTGTGTGTAAAAGCAATAAAATGGCTCCTCCCCCAACTAGCCAGAGTAGTGGTCTATGGTCTGGGAATTTGGAAAAAGAAAGCAAGTGGAGAGAGCACGAAGTTGATGAAGGAAAACATAATGTCCGGAGAAAACAACTGAGGAAGCAATAGAGTATCATCATTATTTCAAGTTTATGATATTATATTAAGCAAAGTGGAGTAAACTGGAAGTAGGCAAACAATAGTCACGTTCGTGTAGTTTCTACTCCAGTCACTCCTTCCAGGCAATCCAGCATCCTTACATATCCTTCGGAGTTGCAGTAGAGTAAAGTAAAGCGATTATTCTGTCTGATCGTAGTTTTGGAGAAAGGAAGCTGTAACTCTTGGGTGTAGTTTTACTTACACGCGATACATATTCATCTGCCTCACTGTGAGATAATGAAAGTTGATGTGTTTTGTTGATGTGATGTAGTAGAGCACTAATACATATGCATCCTCTGTCTTATGTTTTCTTAGACATATTTCACATTGTAGTTTATGTATTTATGCACTGAGCTGTTATGTATGCCGTTTACATTACTATTCTATTGAATCACCTACGTATAATATATTGTTTTATGTACTCTGTACCTATCTACACCGTTATACATGTACTCACCACTCACCTATGCATTTTACATCCGAGGACACCAATTCAAATGTGTGCCAACACCAGACTCACACCACACTCAGCCAAACTACACTCACTAACTTTTCCCTTCTCTTGCCAAAAAGAATATCATTCTGCTTGCAACATCTGATATGTAGATCCAAGCTGAAGTTGATGTTGATGGTGAAATAACGTTTCACTTCCTTATGCAAACCGTCTTAAATACTAACCTAAAATAAAACACACCACACCATTACTACATCAGTTACTAACAATACTCCCTATATACTCGGCTTTATCCTACTTATTAAGTCCTTATACTATTTACCAAATTACAAAACAAGCTTTCAGAAATAGCACAAATTCTCACTATACAGCCAAGTTGAATAAGCTACGAGCAATATCGCCACCCCTTTAAGTCTTAAACCCAGCAACGACAAACTATGTAAACTAATCGCAAGCATGAATACCAAAGCATACAATCAGTATCAAACTTCCAACGCTAATGAAAGAGGTACTTTGGCAAACAAAGAATTTGATAACTGCTCACTAATCGTTATTTACTCAGAGAATTAGCCCATACATGCAAAATAATTTACATAGACAAAAAAGATATCTTGAACCTAAGCAAGACTTTCTTAAAGTGCAAAAATTGGTCTAACCCCACAATTTATGGATTTAGTGGATGAAAATTAAGTTATGTTTGAATAACAAACGAGTTTTATCTGAAAATTGCGATTTAAATTTGTCTAAGGGGACACTTTACTGAAAATGGTGTTTTTAATGTTTTTGTCGCTATCAAATTAGTAATTCAAGAATTGCCATGGAAGAGAGTTAGACAGAAGAGGATTGTCAGGTGTGGCGTTTGCTTAGGCAGTTGAAAATATAGATATCTTTGAAAGGAGAAGTTTAACTAAAAGTTTCAGCGTGATGGCAATTCGGAATAGTGGATGAGTGTAGTTTAGGCCCGTAATGGAACGACAAGTACAATTCTCTCCGGTACTAGAAAAGGGGGAAAGATAGTACACTTAGATTAAGTAGACAATGTACAAAGTAGATTACTAAGAGTACGCTCTCCTATTTACTAAAGTTGAAACTGACTCACGCTCTACACACATCAACGCAACGGGAAAGTGTAAGTTAAAGTAGAATAAGGTAGTACAAAGCATATAAAATATCCTAAACTGAGATCTCGTAACAAGTAATGTAACGTAACATTCTGTGACTTACGGCAAGAAACCATAGAATAGTGTTACATAACATAGTTCTCCCCCGACTGACTGTGTGCCTTAGCGTAAAAACATTAAAGCACAGCACGAGAGGGGAAAATAGAGCAGAATTTTCTGAAGTCGACAAGAATAGAATTCACAGTGTAATACAATAGAATAAGAAAATATCCTAAAAAACTTTGCAAATAACACTAGGACCTTAGGTATCTTCATCATATATAGCTTAATAGGCAAGTGCATATAGCTCTAGTAAATAAATGTATATAAAGGTAGCGTGTTTAATAATGCCCGTCCCTACAGACTTTCACCTACGACAATAGAAATATGTATGAGGGCTAAGAATCTTAACAATAGCTATCTTACTATATGATGATAAACTGGTATAAGAATAGCACTCTAATGTCATTGTGTGCCTTATCTGAGACATCCTTCCGCTCCGTCTTGTTTTGTCCTTTCAGCCTGCAGCTTATATAGAAAGTTATGCTATTGCTTTCTTGTTCGTCGTAATAATTCGTGGCCTTATGACCGTTCCTCTACGTCTCGCAAAAGGAAAGTCATATGGCACGTTGTGGAGCAAACAGTAAGTGTACAAGATGAGAAAACAGATCTTTTCTGCAAACAATAAGTTAAAAATAAATGTGTCTTGTATCTGTACAGACTTATTAGAGCATTTCCCTATGTACAGAAACTTAACAGTATACGTGCGGATTCTGACAATTGCTTTCTTGTTTCCATTTCCCGTCCTAACCCTACTTGTTTCGCATTGCCACTTTCTCTTCTGACAGGGAAAGTTACTGTCTTATAACTTTTGTCGTAATACATTACGGTCAATCTCATTTTAACCTCGATAGCTCCTCTTTCTACCATGCCATGAAATGTTAACACTTACTCTACAAAAATACATAGCTTTCACTTTGCCACTATGTACGTGGGAAAAGGAGAAAACAGTTCAGAAAATTACAAAAAATAATCCTACATGTCCTTGTACCTATGACTATGTAAAAACAAATGTTTTTTCTACGTGGCTCTACATAAGTAGATATAAATCTATACAGACCTATGATCTTCACATATACTGTGTATATATAGCAGACTGTCCTTCATCTGTCTGCACTACACTTGTGAGTAACAAATAGGATATGCAGTATGTAAATGGACAAATATTGGAAAAGATACATGTATGCATTTGTATAATATAGAGATTCTGTGCATTTAGATACATACCCAAATAGAAATACGACAATTCTTTATAATGACAATAACATACTAGGTATGTATTTTAAGTGGGGACAGAAAATAGATACTCTTGCTCTTGCTACATAATGCATAGTGTACAATTTGACTGTATTTACACTATAGCACTTGTATATGGATAGCAGAGTGATATTCTACTATGTATATGTCGAGTACATAGTAAAGAGCAAAGAGAAAGTTGGGAGAAAGCAAGCAGTGCAGTGCAACACGAGGAAAAGAGAAAATCAATGAACCCGTGCCAGTTTCGCTCGACTTTTTACTACACCGTATACTCATAGCTACATATAAGACTCATTTCAGCATGGATAGATAGTTTAGAAATATATGGTAGGTACCTATATACATCCAACAACCTTTGATATTAGAAAGTGGTATAGAAAATGAAGGGAGCAGAACAATTCTATCGCATATATCTAGAGAAGCGAGTTAAAAGCGTATACATACGTACACAATTCTTCCTATAAGTACAATTAAAGACTATGTCTAGTTGCACTATTCTTGAATTGTACACATATATCTATATAATATGTGCATCTCGTTAGGAATATGGAATAAGTTTAGGTATCTTTATCTGTTCGTATATCTGTACATGATTATATTCTCTTTTATTAGATAGGCACTGTGAAAAGAGTATAGTCTTAAGGCTTTTGGCATGGTTATCATGCTTTCCACTTGGACACTACACGAGCAAGAGTTTAGTTGTAGAATCCTGTAGTAGAATAGTAAGGCCGAGTTGAGAGAGCCAGACTCCGCGGGAGAAAGATCATGCGTTTTGTTCGCAGGCAAGACGGAAAGTGGGTCAGAGTTTCCTCCTTATAAGTAGCTAGTGCTGCTATACTACCCAGACTGCCCTATACAAAGCTAAATATACATTTTGTGAAAAAGAAAGCAGCAGCCGAGCCAAGTCAAATCAAACTAAGCAGCTGAGAACTAGTACTGTACTACAGAGCTGGTACAATAAACTAATAATTCCATATCAGAAAAGCTTATAGCAATACATAAATATACCATTATATAGCCATATAGTCTCTTTTCCTGATCACAAGCAACTAAGCTGTGGTAACAATAAGCTTGCATGCATTTACTTCAGATAGAATAAGTATCAGGTCGGAAAACTAATACATTCGCTACCATCCCATTGTTTACTACATATAGATCCCATTTAGTCACTTTCATTTCGGTCAAACCACACAATAGTGCTGTTCAATGCATTTAGACACAGCGAAACCACATCACGCCAAATCTGTAACACTCGGCTACTATACACAACTCCACATTGTCACACACACAGATACATTCCAAACAATTTCTAACCTTCTTCTGTTTCCTTTCATATAGATTATATATCTCAACAAAATTCCCCCACTGACAAGTAGGTGTACATAATACATTCACTATAAGCTACAGATATACTTGTATGGCTACTTTGGCTAGTTATCTTACAAAAGCAAGAAATAACACACTTGGCCTGGTTCTTATTTCCTCACGGCAGTTGTATAGTCAATAAAGAAGTACTTTAAAGTACTTTAAGTGCGTTCTGAATGATTATTGGGGTAAGAAGCAATTTTACTCTAGTCATTTCACACAATAGATTAAGTATAGTACAATCTCCCTAATTTTTGGAGAAACGATTTAATGCGTGTAGAAAATTCCAAAAGTAGATCTGTCAATTTTTATTTAAATATTTTCGTTAAATTGACAAAATTACTCAAAGGTGAAATAATTTCCTGAATTAAAGCTTTGGCTAGAAAATAATTTACCCAAGTAGCACAGTATGATTAATAGACATCGATAAATATTTTTGTAAATGGGAAAAGTAAACTAGGAAGGGATTGGTAGAGGTTGAGAACATAAATAGGATAGTTACATGACATAGTACTAGTAAAGGAAACCGTAAGCAAACGTCGAGAAGACTGAAGAGTGAGTGTGCCATAGCCACACGAAAAACCTAACTACTAAACGAAACCACACAACGGAGGATATAATGGAGTAACATTGCCTAAAAATATATTATTCGGTATAGGTAACTACTTAGGGGAGATAGGCGAAAGTTTGGATAGATAGATAGATGGGGAAAGCTAGGAGACAAGAATAGAGCAGAAGCAGTCGGGCCATAGCCAACATCACTTATCTTTGAAATAGGAAAGGGTGCTCGTCTAGTGCATTTCATCCAGTAAAAGTTGGTGTCTGCCTCGCGTGCAGATTCAGTCGTACTTTCGCTGTCGCCGTCGTCAGATACTTTCTCTTACTTTCTCTCCCGACAAGAATCAACGTGCGCCGATTTGTTATTTCACATTTACTTTCTTGTTACATTCTCCCCTTTTCTTTAGTCAAACACTCAAGTTTATCTCCATTTAGCAAAAGTTTAATTCATTAGCATTATTTCCAGTAGTTTTTGTTTGTCATTGATTTTCTTCACTTCATCTGACGGCTGCGTGTAATTCCGTTTCTAACTTTCTCTAAATCAACTGTTGAGAACATTCTGTGACGGAAACATGTTATTGTGCGAAATTGTTTGAGGAAGTAAAATTTTTACATCTTTTCGGCCACTGTTTTTGTTTCCCAGATCAACTAACTCCGAGGATTACGACTCACTCAACTCGACACGAATCGCTCAGCTGATTTTCTACAATTCCTCCGGCTGAACTGACAACTCTGGATAACCAGAAGGTATTTTCACTCTTATTTTCTACCTTTCATCTCCTAGCATGCTTCGATGAAGACCTCGGTTTTCTTGAAGGCAGTGCATGCGGTGAACTTCATTCCTGGCACAGAGACATCAAACAGTGCACAGTTGTGCTATTTATAGCAAACTACTTAAGTAAACTCATTTTCATTCCTGCATCTCCTTAGCTAGGTAATAATAGTAGTAGCTAAGGAATGAAAATACATTGCCAAGTCAAGATTGCCTCTGTCGTCTTTGACTTGAATCTAGTTCAGTTGACTTGAGAAGAATAGACAATAGAGAAAGTTTAGAGACTCTTTGGGCGTTTTATGAGATTTTTCTACGGTTTATCATCCTGCTCTCTTATACTGCCGAGTCTAACCGACTCCACTCCTTAAACTTTCGATGAAAGTTACCATAAGTGTGTCACCCTTGACAGTCCAAACTTTATAAGACCATTTGCCCATAAACACTCGCAAGATTAACTCCCATGCATTTGCATACACACCGTTGAGTCCCCTTAACTAGAATAACGACCTGCGTACCTACCAGACCAACATTTTCTGCTTTTCTAATTGTGTCTTTCTCTTTCAAATCATAATGTATGTAAACAGAATCAGAAGGATCCAAGCTCCAAACTAATAAATACTAATCTGAGGTCTTCCAACTCTCTGTCATATACAGATCAGACTTGAATAAATTAACTTTACAACTTCATAGAAAGTTTTCATCGTTTCCATTTGCTGATTATAAACCTCCAAATTTCTAGAAATATTGCAGGTTAACCGAAATCACATTATTTCTGACATAAATAATTAATTTATCGTTAAAAACTGGGTTTCCTATCTGAAATAGTGCCGATTTATTATGATATTCATTATCCTAGCATTCAACGATTGTACCATAGATTGTTTGGAGTATTCTAGGATACTAGATTGTAGATTGTTTGGAGTATTCTAGGATAATTCCATTTTATTCAATAACTATACCTTTCCAAGTACACTACCCAAGTTATATTGTGACATTGAATTGTGCTGGAGATTTAAGATTAGTTTGGGATTTTTTATTTCGTATTTATTTTGCTGTCATCATGATATCTCTATAACAGGAGCACTTGGTCATTATTTTGGTAGTTGTATAGTCGGAATGGAGAAAGAAAGTCCAGAAAGAAAGTTTATTGTCTTGGAAAAAGTACAGACACGTGTAGATTGACAGTATCGCTGTTTCTTTGTTCCATTTAATACTGATAAACAAGGCAGGATGTAATGCCATGAATTTCCATTAGGTAAGTCAGATCAGAACAACAGAGATATCCTCCTGACTGACATTTAAAGTAATGGAAAACAGATAAGTATAAATATAGCGCTGGAGTAGTAGTTTTGGCGTGAGAGGTCTTTGTAAAGGAATACCTTTGAATATCTGGGTGGTAGTTTCTCGCCTGAATGATTGTTACAACGGTGGATTTCTGTTTTGCCGTGGAATCCAGAATGTCGGGCCTTCTTGTCTTATTCTGTGTGTACTACTTAGAGAACACATAGAATGCAATCTCGTTCCTAAGTAGGGCATTGTTATATTATGTTATGCATGTACCTAGTATATAGCCAGTGTCTCCTATACAGAGATATATTTTATCTTTAGTAGTCTACAGACTTGACATGAACTGGTGAAACAAGGCTAGATGTATTCTGTCGTCACATTGTATTTCCCCTTTGATTTGACTCGGAGCGGTTTGAATTCAATTGAAGGCTACCTAAAGCGATACATTTATTATCACAGAGTGTGAATTTTGTCGTAGTGCACTGGGCATTATTGGAAATTGTAAACTAGAGCAGGGCGAGGCAGAGTTCTTTGCGAAGCATGAAATTGGAGTGAGGAAAGTGAATTGACTTATTCCTAGTCAGTCAGTGAGTGAGTTGGAGAAAGTGAGAGAAAGTGTTGAGTGCTCTATGGACACTGTGATGAATGGATATGGAGAAAGGAGGACAGTTAACAACGCACACTTCGATACCCACTACTCCCTGCCCTACCTTCATTTCGGACTTAGTTTTGCTTAATAGTACTAAAGAGACTATGACGGCAACCTTCACTCCTTACTTCATTACACACTTTACCCGCCACTCCGGAGATTTCTCTATACTTCGATACACTCACACTCTCTGAAAAGAAAAAGGGAGCGAGACAGGCTAGACTATCGCAATCCCAAGTCAAGAGTTGACAAGATGTAGCAGAAATCGATAGATGAAAACAGAAATTGGGCAAACCCAGGGAATCGATTCAGATTTAGTAGTAGATACAAGCGACAGTTAAACTTGCTAAGAGTTCTATTTAAAGAGAGCAATGGGAGGAACGACGATAAAACTAAAAACGACTTCTTTCATCTTCACTCACACTTCATACATTGTGAACTCACTTTTACTACTCACTCACTACTAATACCAAACTTCTGTCTCCACTGTCACTCACTCACAATGTATTACAACTTCCCATCTGCCATATATCTTAAACGAGATCAACTTTCATCAAATTCCAATAGGGACGGAAATCAGATTCGGACCGGGCTCTCACTTGAGTTATTAAAGGCAGTGAAACTCCCTTGAAGAAGAGCTAGCAGCATTCTGCTTTGGTCCTAGTAAATCGAGAAAATTTTAAAAAAGTTGCTGAATTTTCAAAAATTAAATTTTTACCACTTCGCGATGCAAGATTTAATACGCCAGTAGATTTATAACCAAAATTCAATATTTTAAATATTAATACAACAATGCAGATCATCCCAATCCTCCAACGTTAATTTGCATATCTTAGATCTTGTACTGTTAATAGTCATATTATTATAGTGGTCATATATAAGATCTGTGCTGAAAATGCTTGGAATTATAGCAAGCAGCAAGTTTGGATTATAATAAAATTAGTTCCATGCTTATGCGCGCTTCATAATTCATGATCATGCAGTGTGCATATGGAATGGACAGTTGTGAAATAGTTTGCGCGTTGCGTTTGTAGTTATTAGTGCACTGCTCCTATTCGCATTCGCTCGTCCTTGTGGGATTTAAATTATAATTAGCAAAAGCCAAATGCTACCGCAGAAAACCCATAGAGCTGAACCGGGTGGACTAACTTTTGAGAAATAATATATTATGTAGGTAGATTATCTTTACGAGTTTGTTTGCCCTTTGTAAACAACTCTGGCATTCATATATTAATACATAGTGGAAACTCTGAAGTATAAGTCTTGAAGGTAAATTAGAAATTAAAATCATATCATGAGTATGAAAACAATTAAGATGCACTGCATTTAATATTTGTATCATAAATAGTTTCTTACGCGGGCCTACCAAAGTACGAAAGGTATAACCTCATAAACCTGACCTACATTCACACACAGCACATCAATAAACAAACTGTGTAACTTTTCAAATCAGGATTAAGGTCAATAAGATTGCGTAGTGTTTACTTGGATATGACTACAATATTAAAATCGTACACGGAAAAAAATAAAATGCCCATTTAAGTACAATATACATGTTTTTGGGACTAGAGACTTCCCCATTTAAGATAAGCACATTCGTACGTAAACTTTAACATGTTATAACTACATAACGAAAGCTCGTACGTATGTACTTGTTTTCCAGTATTTCTTATCTCGACGAGATCTATCGTTTCGGTTTTAAGTACATTCCCCTTTAATTTAAGTACGTACGTATTAAAATTCAATACGAAAGTCTCTAGTCCCAAAACATGTACATACTTATGTACTTAAGTGTAGTACAGTTTTTGAGATCTATAGGGACTAATATAAGCCAAGGAATTTGATATACATTTAATTTCATGTTCATATAATAATAATTTCATGTTTTAAAATTCAGGCAACAAATCGAGACTATTTGACAGAGTGTTAATGGATATGGAATCGTCGGCATCATCCGGGAGCGGAAGTAGCAGCAGTAGCCGTGAGAGAGAAAGTGATGGACTGGGGAATGAAGATTCGATGAAGCCATTTAAAGTTGTTGACGCAGGACGGGATTGTCGGATGGGACTCACAGCCTCCAGTCTCAATGAACTAATTGACAGAGCTCGAGGGAAATTCGTCATAGGACCCAATGAAGAGATACGAGTAGTGCTGGAAGTCGACGGGACTGAGATTGACGACAACGACTACTTCATTACACTAGAGCCAGATACATCTCTCATGATTTTATGCAACGAGGAGCGGTGGACTCCGTACAAATCCATTTTGACGTGAGTACATCTTTTCTTTCGAACTTGCAGGAACCAAGGACAATTTAAGGAGGAAGTAGACCGGAAAAAGAATAGATAGATAGAAGAGAGATACCGTAAAATGGGAAATCAAAGTGAAGATGCAAATTGGAAATGATCAAATATAAAAGACAAAAAAGTCAAAGGAATAGAGAGACAAGAAAGGTTATAAAAATGGTACTTTGTTTAAAACGGGATTATATAAGACTCTTTCTCATCTGTCCTTCGGACTGAAAAATTAATTCCTTTTGTAAGAAAAGAACAATAGAATTCGTTTTACTTTCCCATTAATTTCCCTGCAGCATTGCATGTCTGTCGACTTCTCCAACAAAAAGGATTCATTGCCTAGTTTCAAACGAAGTCTAGTAGAAAGGAGACTCGTCCAACAAGTAGCACAATTATAACGTAATTCTATGACAGACAGATACTATACACTATACACAGCTAACTAATTAGCAACTTGTCTCAGATGTTATGCTTTCTCCTCTTTAATTTACTTTAGGGAACGTGTACACGTGCTAAGATACTCCGTCATGCCAATATTATTTGCAACTAGGCCCAGAAGCAATTGATGCAATTTATTAGCCAACTCTTACCTAATTTATTTCTTAATAAATATCGCTTCTCATCAATTTACAGTTCCTTGGTTCAGTTCAAGAAAAATATACTGTGGGCACTACTCTCAATCAGAAATTACGTTTGTGCAACTGAATTCCAGATATTTTTAAAGATTCCTTTCAAATGTCAGAAGAAAGTACATATATAGCTTTCTGTTAAAGTCTGGAATGTCTATTTCTTTGTAAGAACAATTCAGACAATTTTAGAATCCCTCCGCATGTTTAGATATGACAAAATAGTGCCGATTATTTGTAAAAATTCCAATAGTTACTCTTTGAATAGAATTTACAAATGCAAATGTTTCCTTTTGCTACTTGAGATTCCTTGGAATGACACTTGGTTGAGTGAGTTCAATTAAAATTAAATAGTGACTTACTAAAAGCTTTTGAATTCTGTGCCAAGTCGTAAAGTCCTCTTTAGAATAAGACAAGGTCAACAGAAAGCGTCGCACTTATGTTTATTGCAAGAGGAAGAAAGCATTTCAAAAGAAAAGACTGATGATGAGTTCCTTTCTTGTCCATAAAAGAAAAAACAACTTTTCCGTTTCTTTGGTGCATTTGATATCTACATACTTACCACTTGCTCCACTTTATACCTTTTAGCTTCTGTATGGTGCTAAGGCATGTTTGTCTCTAGTATTTATGTAGGTTGCACCATATCCTGACATATAAAAGCTATTCAGGTCAATTTACACTACGACTTTCGTTTAGCTTGTGGTAGTCGAGACTTTGATGTATTTTCTCAATTTTCACGAGAGAGAAGACGTGTGCGTTTTCTATCTATTCGTATATATGCCTCGTTAGTATTTATTTATATTATAAATGTAAGCCCCTGTAAAGTACTCTGACTATCTCTACATTTAAGTTCCGGCCCAATGCCTTAGGAAGTGTTGTATGATATTTGTAGCCCCCGATTTCTTATGTTATGTTGTACTACCTTCGTTGTAATAATGTATGGCATCTTGTCAGCTTTTATTTACAGGTAGTTCCATACTCGATACTGTGCAAGTGATAAAAATTGCAATATCAAACATATTGGATGGAAAATTATTTATTTTCACTACCTATTATGTATAGCTCGGAAAAGAAATTATTGCACAAAATTTTGAGTAGTCTTGATTGAGCTGTGAAAGACAGAATTTAATTAACCCAGGTAATGCTAACTGGACAAATATTAGTGGTGAGGTCATATATAGTGCCAGACTGAGTAATAAATCTACATTGCGAGGAGGCAGTGATCATAGTGATGTATTAAGGTAGATAACCTATAAAAAGTCTGTGTGTCTGAAATGGAAGTTATTCGGTAGCATAAGGGAACTGAGTCGAGTGCCAACAAATGCAGGAATTAGATTAAAGAGTTTCATCTTCTTTCAGAGGAATCGGTTGACTTGATTCATTCCTCGTTTTACACAAACAGTTTGTAATTGGAGATGAATTGAGCTGGAAAGAGTGATGGGAAAATACGTTCATGTTTGCTAAGTAGGAAAAGGAGGAAGAATGCCTCTTTTCTCTGGAATTGACTAATGTTTTCGGAGACAGAGAGGCAGCAGAGGTAAACCTAAGTGTAGTACATTTAATGTATTCAACGAAAAATGAGGAAATGCATTGTGAATACGTAACGTGTAAACTTTACCTATCCAAGATACTTTGACTTTTTAGGTGCCCCTGCAGAATTATAATTGTATTACGCACGCGGAATATTTATTGGCACTTCCTTTGTTTATATATTCTCAAGATATTCGATGAATTTTAAAAACACTCCTTTGGCTTAAAATAAACAAAGCATGTCATATATAAAAAACTATGTGATGTATCCTTAGGTTGGGTCTTGCTGTGGATTCCGGATCAAATGGGCATTCGAATGGAAGTAGTAGCACGCCAGGTTCCCCAGTGGAGGAACTTGTGTGGCGACTTCATCAAGATCTGTCATTTTTCCCTTGGCTGACCCCAAAGGAGTTGGAAACGATTTCCAAGATGGACACGGAAGAAATGAAAAAGATAGTTCCAGATGTGAAGTTCCTGGAGTTTCTTCAAGACCTGAGCGAGCGCTACCTTCAAGATAAGGATAAATCGGAGGGACAGACTTTGTCATCTAGCAATGGTCATGGGAAAAGCTACAATAATGGGAGCACGGCCAACAATGGCACCGCCAACATTTTGAACGATCCCATCAAGCTCATCCGAATGTATTCAAAGTCGAACCACTACCTCAATAATTGCGACCAAACTATGTCACATTCCCATTCCCAAACCCAATCTCAACAGCACCAGTCGTTCCGTACAAATTAAACTTCCACGAGCGACAGAGCTCAGCTCTACAATACTACACGTAAAAGTAAATAGTATTGTATGGCTAAAGCTCGAAAGCTTAATAGATCCAACTACGCTGATACACTTTTGATTTCTTTCAATCCTCATTGTGTTAGTCCATGTAAACAGCTTCATTTGCATTAAATTACAGGGAAATCTAGAGAGATTCTTCCATTTTACATTTTACTACTACTTAGGTAGCTCCGACAAATCTTACATTATATAAAAGGAAGTATAGTTAAAATAGTTATATTGTAGCTAGTCTCAACACAAATTACAAACTCTTCCTAAACAGCACACACTCATAATGTGAGTATAGTTGTACTACTTTTGTTTACTTTACTGCTAATGATAACTATCTCTTCTGTCCCAATATTCGTTTGTTTGTGTACACAAAGGATACACGCAAAAGAATCCCCTTGGGTTTCTATCCAATTCCTTTTATTTTGTACTTAGCAAGTAGACACTTGAACAATCTGTAGTTTACTTTCTTCGTTTAGACTGTATCAACTTCCCTTGTCCTCCCCTGTCCTCATTCGTTCATTTCATTTAAAACTTTTCTACTTTGCATTCACAAGTTGTCGACCGAAATACTTTGCCTTTCACGGGTGTGTAAAAGAAATAGCTATCTCACATACTACACACACACAGAACACATGCATTTAAATTTCCATTCTGTTCAGGTCAGGTTTCTCCAGACTTTTTCGCTATTGTGCATAGTAAACATTACATACTTCGGCAAATGCAAATTCCATCACTGTCAAAGGGATGTATCTATCATTACTATACTTAAATAGTATTGCTATTTGTTAATACATAGTACACATAATTGTTTCTAGCTCCATTACATCCCGCAATAGGATAGCATGCATATTTAAATACCTGATTGCTGACTGTAACCAGATACACTAGAACTTAAAGCATTTCATTATAAATTATTTATAATGCTTACCTATAGGAGATTCCACAGTTGTTACCGATTAAATGACACTGACATGACAAGATTAAATTACATCGCACCCGTTTGCATTCCTCTTCATTTTATTGGCACGAACTTTCTGTTTCGTGGAGAACTTAGTCATGCATGTTGATATACCTTGACTATTTCAACACGACATCAAACACAAACTTGAGTATAGGCAAAACAATATAATGACAACGAGACAAATGCCAACGTAAGTAAATAGATCCAGTAGTGTACTTAGCTTTAGTACATTGTTGTTCACACTTTGACACTGATTCTATAAGAAATAACTGAGACATTATATACCCTATCTATAACAACTATATATCTGTAAATAATGCTCATGCATGAAAGTTAGATTACTTTTTTCTGGCTCATAAATTCTTATGTACCTGTCTATGTTCCATTATCTATGCTCTATAGGTAATTACTAACAACCTAATTATATGTAGTATACACTCAATTAAGGATTTGATCCGATAATCAAATCAACTTTTTGTTATGACTAAATGTTACGATAATTGCTAACCAAATACTACGACAGGATGAAATAAAAACCACGTTACACGGTTCCTTATGTAGATTAAGCTTTAACTGTCATGTCTACTTTAATTAAAAATTAATACCGTACCATACACGAAATATATATTATAAGTGATTCACCCCTTAGATGCCAACACCTTTTTGGCAACACTATAACCTATTCTAACCTAACTTAACATAACCTAACCCTATATAATTCTGGTGTTGCCAAAAAGGTGTTGGCATTTTGGGGTTCTCCCATTATAAGTACCTTATACCAACTATACTATCAATTATAATACCAATACCATGAAATGCGAAAGTATAGCTTAGATATAAAACGCTATGATGACTAAGAAACACACAAATAAAACTCAACTCTTGCTCAAAACTGTGTATTGGTAGACCACGTCGGGTTTACAAATCTGCGATTAAAAACTTATGGAAATTATCTACGATACGATTAGTAGACATGATAACAATGGGCAATGGTATTGCATTTAAACCGGAGAAATGTACAGAAGAATAACTATGATACAGTCATACAATGATATTTCAATGCGATAAATGATTATCTAACAAAAATCAAGCAAACCAAGTTCAACTGCACAATTTTACCTTTTCTGTTGCACATACATTTCCATTATCTCTCAACACAGACAGCGCGATATGAAATAATATTAATCTCATAACGCTCTGCAAAGTGTAAAAACTTCAGTTAAGATTATATGGCTTCGGGAAACAATCCAAGGAGCAAGGTTGGGAAAATGTTAAAATAATACTGAAAGCGGAAGTTAAAATTTGAGATTACAGATATAGCTAATATCTAGATATTGTAAAAAGCGTATGGAAAAATTTTGGATTTGAAGTGTGATGCGACGGAATTTTAAATCAATTTACACTTTTTCATCATGAGAAACCGTTTTGTACATTTGCAATGATAATTGATAGCAATAGTGTTTAGTTTGCAGCAGATCTATTCTTTACTACGTTGCGGTAGCTTTTTATTGGTTCATACTTATGACAAAGTAGTAGAACATTTGACATTGTAGATACTCAAGATGTGACCTATGTTGTTCGTATTATAACTGTATTCTATATGCATCCAGTCCTATTCAGGAGAAAAATGAAGTGATGTGTATAAAAAAAAGCTGATGTTGAAAGATTGCCATTGTAATTGTAAATAAACGGAAATTAATATTACAATTTGAAGACTACTTCCTTTGCACGTTCATTGAGTCATTGTCATTAAATTAGTAGTAAAAGTAGTGAAAATCATGACGGAAGAGCTTTAGCATTGCAATGGATTTATTCAACTTTTCATTAGTGATCATACTCATGTTACTTAATAAACTAAGTTTAAATGCTTAAAAAACTCAGGTTAATAAAATCATCATGCTAAACTGACTTCAACCGAGTTACAAGCACAGGTTAATAAAATCGTCGATTATTGGTGATATAATTATATAATAAATATTATTTATATGCATCACAAACAATATTAGCAGTGTATGGCAAAACTGGTTAAAGCTATAAAAAGTCAAAACGATTTTTCATGACTTACGCTCAACTCAGAACTAGCAGGGGACCTTACCGTGTAAATACTTTTTTCTACTGGTTTCCTTTTCATAGAGTTACATTGTACTATGGAACGAGATGTTGCATAAACAACACTTATTTGAATTTTAACGAGTTATAGAATGGATATGATAGAAAAGAAGTCGAGAGTAAACGGTAGAAAATATTACTTTTAAACCTGCTCAATTTCATAATTTAAATAACTCTGCATATCCATTTGCCACAAACCATTAAAACTTTCTTACCCGTGTAATTTTATCAAACTACAAAAGAAAACATGTTATGGCACATTTTATTCCCAGTAGCATAGCTTATGCATTTGTGTGCACTGACTCAGACTTCTTGCTAACATAGGGTAAGGATAGATGTTTAATTACCCATAACAAGGCAAGTAAACTAAATTTGCTGAGCACAAAGGGAGAGTCAAAGGGCAGGTGCATTTCGAACGCCTTAGTACATTAACATGATGTAATAGTATGACACAAAGCGAAATGAATGTTTCTCAAATGACTCAAAACAAGGAGATTTTAATACAGAATCATTAGTGTAAGAATTATTGTACACCTGCCATCCTCAATCTGCGTTGTTTTTTCATGGCCAAAGAAAATTCTGCTCAAGTTGAAGCAAACATAAAACCGCCGCAACACCACAACAGACCTAGTAAATAATTTCTTATTCTAACTATTGGCATCATGCATTACCATACACAAAATTATTGCTTTACAAAGGAACATAAAGGTACATTGTTGAATAAATGGCGTGCAATGAGAATGGCAGGCCTACTCAATTCTCTTGTCGGCTTACTTACGTTTTCATAAACACAATGACTTTCTAAAATTCTATAAAAGTAATAAAGTCATACACTGTACTTAACTTCCCACTTATAGAGGCTCTTTTCATTTGCATACAGGTAGTTAGATACATAAAATATATATGTAAGTACAATAATAGCTTATATGGCATATCAGATTATAATTTTATATGAACAAGGCACTGTCTCTCATGGTCTTGTGTATTTACTTATGTTCACATGTCATATGTAGTACATCAAATACATGCTTAGCAGCAGATTTTAAATGTGCAGACAGGATATCCAACTTGACATAACAAAGGACGACACATAATAATTACCTGTGTCAATAAAAAACATTCTAATACTAAACAAAACTTTTCAACTACTTTGTTAACTGCAATTTAGGACACTGTGTTGCATCTAAAACTTGAAGCCAAATAGGTAGATGCTGTAGACATTAGAATTGCTAGAATTGCGAAAAGAGCTGCCATTCCATGAAATGCGGCTCAAACAAGTAAATTCTATCTAGTACATGAAACAGTCTACGTAAATATTTAATGACGGAGTTACTAAACACAACCAAGTCAGACTAGCGTCCTAGTTATCCCTAGCTTTAAGTTCTAATTTGAAAACCCTGCCATTTACCAGTGTATTTTCATATCGTATCCGTATGAAGCCAAACTTACTTCGAAAATCCAAACTGCAATTTTTTTACAGCTGCATTCTCATTTTGTTTGTTGAAGCAACGCTAATAACGGACTAATAACTATTTACTACTATACCAATAAAGCAGTTCTACCTTCTGGACTTATACATCAATTACCATTGCTGCCTTGGTGGTATATCCATAGAGGAATTGACCGAAACAGTGGAATTGGGACCTAAATATTATAAATACTACAAACAATTTTTATGGCAAATGTTTATTTAATGTCGACTTCCTTGTTCCCAGTTTTCTAATTTCCAATTTTATTTTCCTAATTTTACTATTCCTTTTTTACTTACTACCAAATTACCAATTTCGCAATTCAGGATTCAACAAACTTCCTTTCCTGTGCAACTTTATTGTTGTGCTCTAACCCTTGTTTGAGTAAGACACAGGCCCCTATAGGAGTATTCCAATGCTTTGTAAGGCGTAGGCTGAATTTTAGAAACTCTGATCTTCAATTCGCAGTTCGGGTTAT
>JABASH010002202.1:0-21351 GCA_019776445.1 Tomocerus maximus
CAGTGAATCAGACTAGATTAATTTTATGTGGCCGTGACCACATGTTTTTCTCATTTATTGACGGGTAACTTTGGGTGAACGGCTCGTAATATATATCTGTATTTGCTGAACCTATTACTAAATTAAATGTACTTATTTATTTTGTTCTGACTTATTACTTACAAACTCGTTTTCATGTAATTTTACATTTTAAAGTGCTGATCACACTTGTGCTATGTAATGTAAATACCTATACTTAAGTTAGACACACTATTCAGCAATTCATTACCATTTATTACCAACCTAACTAATATTATTATGATATTGAAGTAGCAAACTGAAAATAACCAGTTTATGTTTTGAAGCATATAAAAAAGAATTTTTACTATATGGTAGAGCTGATAACTGATAATATAGATTGCTGCAAATACTTTAAATGGCCACTTACAGTTTTTATGTATCTAGTCGATATCTGTGATCTATACTAATCAAATATTATGCCCACAAAGTTCATTAATTACATACGAATTAGAACATCGGTCCAAAATACTTTTAAGAGATGATTTTGTCGGTCATTTTTGCAGTTTATTAAATTGCAATTTACTTTTATATATGACTTTTGTCGGAGATAGGTCAATCTAAACGTAATAGCATACATTCAGCAACGAATATTACATATAATAAGTAGCTCTGTGTGAGTAAGCTATACCAAAATATTTTTTAAAACTCTTTTAGTGATCAGCATGGCTATTGTTTCTTCCTTTGCAGTATTGCAGATGCAGGCTTGTTATGCAAATGACGAGCCATACGACTTCTACTAAGTAATCCTCGTATAAAACAGATAAGTATAAAAAAAATGATAAACCATATCTATAAATGATAAGTTGTTAGTAGTCCGACTATTCCCAAGTCCCAAAAGTCTATTCCCTAATGCGTTTTATTAAACTGTGTATGAAGGATTGCATGGCACAGTGCAAAATATATATGAGCACAGCTCAACAAGTATCATTGTAATGAAAGGTAATAAAAAGAGCTCGTGTAACCCTGTCCTTAACCTAGAGACATAGAACAGACAGGAACACAACATGGCTAACAATAAGTAAAAAAAGAGCGTATAGCAACTAAGTATTAGCATAAGTTGATGAATAATTCTGGTTTGGCTTGGATAGTTCGACTATCTGTCTGTCTGCAAAACGTCCCAATCAATTCTCTGTTGTAGTAAGATGCAAATCCATTTCAATGTCAATTTTCCCCATACATACTTAGTGTAGCTAAGCTATGTATAGTTCGAAACTGTTGATACAGAAAATATGATGATGATTTGTGTATCAAATATTAGTTAGCCTATATAATAAAAAGAAAAAATGTAGCTGCACTTATCACAATGTTGTTTAGTAGCCTCAAAGAATAAAGTGAACGTGTACAGTAAACAATATAGATATGTTTATCTTTATATGTAGGCGTCTGATAATCGTAAATGCATAATATTATCTGTTTAGTGCACAAAATCTGCATGGTTTATTTATTGCTACATCTACAGACATGTATCTGTATGGTTCTGTTCCTTGTACAGTGTTCATAATAATCTACCTTTATTATTAATAATTAATTATGTTTATGTACTCAGCTCAAAGATCTGAAAAAGAAAAATATTCATAATCAATAAATTTAGGAAAAATGTGGATAACGTGGTAGCAAAGAGGGAAGTGTTTATAGCTTAAGTAATGCAACATAAAACTGCTTGGGTAGAAATGCAATTACTGACAAAAGTCTATGAGTGCAAAAGATTTTATGAAAAAAGTAGAAGACATAATCATTAGCTAAGGATGGCTAGCTTTTATTTCTATTTATGTTAACCATTAAGTACTTATTATGCGCTTTATAGACCTCTGCAGTGTATGCAAATTATTTGCTTTTATTGAGCTATCGTCTTTAAGCAGGGAGTACTTGTGAATAGTGACTGGTACCTTTTGTAATTTCATTTGAAGAAACAGAATTGTAAACAACTTGAGTACTCGTCAATAACTTTTATTCAGACAAGATTTTTTTACTGTTTCTGTTGCATTGTTCTGCAGCGAACTTGATTTCAATTTAGAAAATGTCTAGTCACTTGCTTTTCTGCATGTTTTCCCTAAGACTAAATTGCAAGAGTTTTCGTACTCTTTATTTAGTATATTTGCCTAACTTTTTCCTGTAATAAATTTTATAATTATCTGAGTACATAATATTATCTGCATTCTTTATTGTACTGCTAGTGCTCATATCTGCCACATAAGTTTTAGTATGCATGCTGTTAATGAGCACAGTGGGCACAAAACTAAAAAATAGGCAAGTACATCCATAGGATTTGTAATGTTTTGCATATTTTTGCTTAATTATCGTTTCTGCACAAAATATTTATTATCACAGTACGTTGTATTACAAGAGTGCAATTGCAAGAATTAATAATTTTATTAAATATTTCAGCTGCCTTCGATTACGGTTGATAAGTATGAACACTTGACGTCAGATGAGGAGGATGAAGACGAAGATGTTGACGATAGAGCTCAATCTCTCCTGCCAGGAAATTCGGATGACGATGGTCGTATTGGAGACGAGCCATGCAGCGAAGAATTAGACGCATTAGAAGCTAAAAAGGTATGGTTGTTTTTATGATCTAATTAAAGTTAGTAACAGCAGTAGACAGTAATCATGTCGAATAAAGTGCATTGTATTGCATATTGGCTCAGTGGTTTTATGAAAAGCGAAAGAAACGCCATGATTTTTATGTTTTCTATTTACTATCTGTTATACAGGTAAGTAATATAAGTGGGGCACTTTTTGCTGTATGAGAAATGCTGCTTTTGTTACTTTGTACTATCTATAAGTACGAATGAATAGGCAGTTAGATCAGTTTATTAGTTAGTAAATGCACAATGTTGCAGTAATTAGAAGTTTTACATATGTACCTATATGCCGTATGCTCATGTTTGCTCTGTGTCTATAGGTGTGATTTTATGCTAGAAACTTTTAAGAGGTGAAGTGCAGAAAAGTGCATTGGGGAAGAAAGGCAATAAATGAAATGAAATCTAAGATGCTTTATGTGTATGGATGAATTAATTAATTTTTTTGACGGTTCGTTGGAAACTGTGCAACGAATCTAATCAAATTAAATGCAGTCAGCTGAAGATAAGAGCTATTGTAATATGTGTAGACTCGAACAGAGCAGAACGTTACAGAAACAGAACAAACAAGAGTTTTTTTAAAGGATGGTGCAGGTGGTAGCTCTTCTACAGGTTGGTAGCAATTAAAGTAAATGTAATGTGACCTGCTGAACAAAATGCACCTGAGTAGATGAATAAATGAAGTGATTTGATTTGATAGTCAGTGTTAAAGAAGAAAGGTGTTCTTCAATGCTCAGCGATTACAGAGGGAGGTTCTTATGCTGGCTTCTTTATGTTTAAGGGACTGTAATGCTGCATTAATTGTTAGAAATGTCTTTATGATGGATACCTGATGAGCAATAATAACAAATGGGCCTATTGTTCCAAGTGAAATTAAAAGAATGTCTAAGCAATTAAAATTTCTTTGGAGTAATAGGTACACTTGCTACTGTATTGACTTCGTTGTGTACATACGTATACTTGCGTCGTCCATGTCTAGTTTCAATATGCACTTTTCTTGTAGACAAGATATTTAATAGAGTACCCTATTGTAGATATATTATTGTATTGCATATATGTCGAACTACGTAATGAGCTGCACTCGATTGATTGTAAAGTAGGGTAGTTCCACTTACACTTGCTGTGAGATATAGCTGATTGAAATTGTAATGTGAATATTATGCTGATTTAATGAGAGATAGGATAGAGTGAACTTTTTCAAATCAGGTTTCATCATTCTACTACTTATTCCACTTATTCTAATACTTATAATGATACACTTTTCGTAGATTAGATGCTACAATCAATGCAATTACTAATTTAAAAGTACATAAGTACTATCAATATTGTTTGCATATTTAGAATAAGGAAAATTAAAGTTCAATATATATTTAGTGCAGAAGCACTTTGTATATTAATAAGTATAATAAAATAAAAGTGTATGAATACTTTAACCATGTAACTATACGTCTGACTCAGTTTTGCTACAGTAATAACTTTTGGGTTCCAAACTAATTGCGAAAGTGACAATGGAAATTATATACAAAAGTTGTCATTGAACTGAAAGAATTAAATGTGATTGCTTTACTTTTGTGATTTAGATTGATAATTATAAGTATGGACACAATGTTTTAGTTCGCTAGTAGACCTATGAGTATGACTGTCTCATAAACTAATAGATCATTGTGCCAATTATGCACGATGATAGGATTTCAATAATATTTGTACCTTGTTGTGTAGCTTTGTTTGTGTTTGTCTTCTTTGGAGATTATCTATTTAGTAATTTAATTAATTGGTCATTGTATTCTGTCGAATTACTTACCTTTGTACATGGATTTAGCATTGGGACAATTTTGTGGACTATGAGTACCTTGGCTTGGCACATTGCATTGCAAGCCGTTTCTTCTCACTAAGATAAATAAATTATTTTCATATGTATATAGGTACTAGGTATACAGTATACGCTATAATTGTAAGTACATGTGCACATTACTTTCGTATTATCTGTGCAATGCGAGGTTATAATAATATACATAAGTACAGTGTATAGCTAGTAAATTATAGAAAATTAATATAAGTATGTAAGTCTGTATTTTGTATGTATAGCCTGTGATATCTTATACTAAGTAATCTTGTGTATATGCATTATAATGACATGTGCATGTGAGTGATGCTGTCTCTGTTCTGTGGCTCCAAGCATCGCATCGTGTCATTCTGCCAACTTTGATGGTGGCAATGTTTTCTATTTGACTTTCATTGTCATCTCATAAACATGTTTATGAGGCGAGTTTCAGTTTCAAGGAGGAATGGATGGCGTAAGACGTAAGAGATTCGAAGAGTAAATGCATTAGCCGTATGGCCGTATCGCTAATGCAAATTGTAATTAATTAGTAAACTATGTGTGTAGGTACCTATGTACTTAACGATATTTGCTTTATCTGTCTATACCTATATGCTTAATGCACTTGACTTGAAAGCTGTTGTCGCATTATAGCAATTTTATGAATTTCATTAAGAAACATCGTTGGAGCAATTGTCTAATTTATGACTCAAATTGATGTATGGACTTTTGCACGGTCTTCTTGTATCTATTACTATTTGTGTTGGGTATAGTATAATATTGGAGAACTGAGAACTGACTTATTATACCTTCAAATCAAATACATGTGTACTATGAATGTGTAATGCTGTACAATATGATTATTTGTTGTGTATTTCTATGAGCCACTTTTATGAGTTTGCAATACCCCACACATACACCTAACTAGATTTTCTGAAAGCTGAAAACATGAACACGATTAATTGGTTATACTATTACAGCCTTCTTGTCTTACTAGGCATTTATTGTAATGGGTAAGTAATGTCCCACTGACTGAGCTATCCTGTTGTTTTGTCGATGACCATGGTCGGTGAGTTGCAGTAAAAATGTTAGTGATGTTTTCAAGCTAGAATTTAATTTTAAATATAACTTATACAATCAAAAATAGAAACAAAAACCCTAATAGAAATTCGGGCATAGATGCATACATGAACTTGTGGACTTATATTATTTGGGTTCGATACTTCATCCGAATTCGCTATATAGGGGCAGATATTCGAAATAAATGTATATGTGTAATTTTAATGGAAAATTAAGTTCTGCTCTGACGAATAGATTAAATGTGTATAATAATAATCGAATTTAAAGCACAAACATTACGTTATGTCATGCATTGCCTCATTTGTGTTTTTGTTTCAGTTGTCCATTTCTATCCCTGAACTGTGAATAAGCTTTTAATTGTGTCAATAATAGTTGCATTATTGATAAGTTATTTGCCACCACTCTTAATCGAATTTTTTGTATTCTGCATTCACTTAGCATGTTATGAGATGGACGTTGTTCCATCACTAGGAATTTTTTTGATTTCATAAGACTGCTGCTACTGTGCTAGTGGCACTAATGTTTCTTGTTGCAGTATTTCAAAAAATAATCTATAAGTATAAGCAAACCAAATCAGCAATTAGATTCAATTCTTATGATTCTATTTCACTAGATTATGTCACTAATGGGATTTTTATTAGCAATAAACGTACCTGATGTACGAATACGATGCATGAAGTACGAAAATGAATGTGAAAAAAAGTAAATGTATTCATACATTTTCATTGTGCGCCTTGCATTGAGTAACAATGGCTGTCCTTCTGACGTATATAAGTGTTAGGTGTGTTTTTAAAGGACAATGCATTGTGACAACATTTTAAGCAAAAAAGCTTGTCATAACAGATGACATTTTTTACGGTTGAATTAGTTGAAACAATAAAAAGTAATACATTTTCTAACATGAGTGATAATGTGAATGACCATAAGGAAATTGGTGTCACCTCATTCTAAATACTTTATTATGAAAGTCGAACTTCATATTATATAGGTTTTTTGCAGAAATAATAACGTTACTAGAACTGATTTAGTTGAAATGGCCAAACCACTCTATTAACAACATTCATGCTAAAGCTTCCTCAATGAAATGAGTGTTACTTGTTTTCCTTGATTAATTTATGTGTGATGCCGGGGAAATGTCAACCTTTACTTCTGTAGTTATTAAATCGGACATTTATAGTACATCCCTACTCTGTAATCAAAGCAAAGATAATGGATTTAGTGTTAATGTCAATATATGTGGCAAATGAAAACGTGGAAACTGATAAGGTAACTGTAAATAAGTCTCACATAAAATTTGCCCTGTTCTTTAGAGTTCGTTTAAAGAACCTACTAGTACTCAAGTGTACCTGTTTGAATTTTCATGATGTGACGCGAAAGTTTATAGTTCTGTGATGATAGTATACAAGTAAGTAGTAGTATGTATGCGGCAAGCGATTTACGATTCGAAAAGTAGTCATGAATGTCCTGAATGTCTGTGAAAGATGGCAAAGATAAGTATGTTACTCTAGCTGCGGCAAACGACTCTTTGAGATTTTCGACATGCAAAATTGTAAAACATCCTAACATCCCTTTAATTGATCATTAAATGAGATTGTTGCTACATTACAGTGGGCAATAGCGAGATATTTGTACCTTTAGTATCAAATCAAATGACATTTTGAAGTAGACAAGAAGACTTGTTAAACGAATGGATTAGGATCAAACACCAATGTACCACAAAGTGGGACATTGCCAACAATAGAAATAGGAAATCCTACATCATTTGAGATTCTTTTAGTAATAGAATTTACAGAGATTATCTACACTATTGGGTCAGTCGTCAGTTCAATCAAATCTAAGCTGATGAAATGATGCATGAAAGGAGATCTACAAAGTGAAGAGCTACATATAGAAGTAAGTAATTATATGCAGAGATTTTATTATGCATTCCACGCAAATATGCATTGTGCATCATGGACATGAAATTCGAATAATAGCATATCAAATGCATGCATCTAAAGTGCAATACGCCTAGAACGCCTAGCATAACAATAAGGAAGAACTAGATTTTTTCCTTCACATGTTCAGCAGGCAATGCCGAAATTGTGTCTTTGCCCATATCATAGTAGTGCAATTATTCAATTATAGTATCTATAGAAAAGTTATAGATTCATGCAAAAATGGCTGTAAGTATTTAGGATTTAAAACTTGTTATGAAGAAAATACCTTTAAGGGTTAGAGCTAATAGGCTTTTGTATATACACTTTGTTTTGTACTTAGACAGTTAGACATAAATGGTTGGTTGAGCTTTTGTTATTCTACAGATTTTATTATTGTAGCTGTCCTAACAAACACCCAACCCCAAACCCACCCACGTTCAACTGCATATAATGCATCAGAAAGACAATATGCAATGGAGACAAAACAAGAACTACATCAGCAGACCGTCACCTTATGAGTGAGCGATAAAACTATACAGGAAAGCTGACTGCATACACTTAATGCATCAGGTAATAATTGTACATGTAGAAGCGTAGTACGATATTCAATAGCAAGAATATAGGAACGAGAAATAAATACCGAGTTTACACTTCTATTGCTAGGAAAACAATATTAGATTACTTGTGAGTGGAACAGGACAAACAATAATAATTCCTTAGGGATGTTTGCAGAGGTATGTGCGATGATGGTTTTCATTACATGACAATGTAATTCAGATATATTGCAAAGTTTCAATATGAAGTAGCATACTTGTAGTGTGTGTGGTAGCAAAGTATCATCCTAAACATGAGAGTTGTTTTCTATAGTCGTAGTAGTAGATTCGAGATCTAGTAAGCAAATAGGATTTTTATACATTTGTAGTTATAGTTAGTCTGTCTGTTGTTTTTGTGAGAGCGCTATAGTAGAATAAAATATTCATTGTAGATCTACATTGTGTTTAGTGCACACGCTGGTGCACACAGATAAATAAATAAATAATTGTAAACGTGAAAAGAGTTGAAGTATAATGAGGCAAGTCTTCTAAATACTTAGCATCTCTCTCCCGATGAATATATGTAGGAGAATGGAGAAAGAAAGTAAACTGCTAAATAGTGAGAAGGGATATTATGTGTTTACGAATGTGTGTAATAGACAGAGCGGAGAAAAAATTAAGTAGCCAGTTTTCTTGCTCTGCTGTGGCATCCAGTTAAGAATGGTCTCATTCAACTTTGTCAGCCAGTCCACTTTACTAGACTATTTTTGTTTTAATTGAATTCTAAAAGTGTTATGCTGTCATGCTTCTCTATCCGAGCACTATGTCTATACTAGAATGCACAGAATGTGATTCCATGGATGTACACTATCTAATATTAAAGTTGTGGAAAGAGCTATTTATTGTCTTATCTGAACTAAATATATGTAACATGTATGTAGCTATTATATTACTGAGTGTAGTGGTATGTAATCTATGTATGAACTAAAGTAAGTAAAAGACCAATAAACGTATTTACAATTAGAATAGTACAGAATGTACACTATCTACTTAACCAATAGTACTATGCACAATAAAATAATGAACTGCAGCCGGCGCAAGTGGCAAATTGCAAGTAACGCTCGTTTTAATGCAGGAATTCTATGAGTATAAGTAAGAACAGGTTTTTGTTGTTTTCCTCGTCACACTACTACTGAAAACTAAACCGACTTGGCATATAAAGCATAACATCATGCCATAGCAAGATGGTAATCCTATAGGCTACAACAGATAAGCAATATTGCATTGTTGTAGGATCTGTAGATGTGCATGGTCGTATATGATGTTCTACTGCGCCTCACGGCGTAAACAGACACATTAATTAGTCCTTAAGTCAAATCAAACCAAATTCAACTAACCTTACTGCATTGCTGTTTTGTTATTGCTTTCTTACTCAGAACTTTTAGCATATCTAGTGCTACGTAGTAAGCAGTAGCAGTCACTTTGTATAATATTGATGTATTTTAAGCACCTTGAATGAGATATATGTATAACTTCTTGTACTTTTATTAAATGCTGGGTTCAAGAGAGGTTGCTTCTTTTGGAAATAGTACTTACATATGTGCTAGCGAAAATTTGTGTTCTACCATTATACTCAAAACTGATGTATAATTTTCATCAAACACTTCTTAGCAATCCTATATTTACGTATCTACTACTACTAAATCAACAGGAATTGACTTGGTATGCATTATATTCTGCAATAATTATAAAAATGTCTGTAATATTATAATGTGCACTAGGTAGTTATTTTCACCCATGATGAATATTATATTTATATTATAAGTAGCAGATGCATTGCAATTTTGCAATTTGCAATTGATATATGGGGTATCATTTAACTTGTGGAACGCTAGTAAATTAGATAGATGCAGTGAGAGAAGATCCATTATGAAATGAGATAGTGGCGCAGGTATTCCTTGTCTAGGAAGAGTTGACTTGATTCGAATCGACTCGGTTCAGCAGTCAGCGCTAAGGACATCAAGGCCCGCAAGATTGTAAATCAATTTAACTGCTTTGTTTTCCTTGTTTCATTTGTATCTTTCTATGTTTTTTGCCAAGCAATGGTTGGTTTGTGCTCCATAATAGCAAATCCGTGGCTAACCTACTACGATCAAGAGAGTCAGTTGCTCACTAGTATTACGTGTACCAAAAATGATTCCGAATCAGACGTAGAGCTATTCTAGTAAGTTGTTATCCTATTGCACCCATACATTTAGTAGTTGCAGACAAACTTTTTGTCGGCTATTTTATTATTACTGTTATGTCTGTTTGTTCTGGCATACATTAAAGCACTTGTCATAGTTCAAAAATGAAATTCAATGTGTGACAGGTCTCCTTGTACTGTTATTTATTAGTCATTTTTCTACTAATAAATATGATATTGCTAATCTGTGTGCGATATATTTATCTGCTGAGCACAAATGTATTCTTTTCTTGGTCTACCATACTCTGGGGAAGCACGTCAAGCAAGCATGAAGTAGTTATATTTAGTCTGGGGATTTTTCGGAAGGAATAACCAAGTGACTGGATCGAACTTTTATATGAGTGTGCTGTCAAAATTGACTATTGTTACGTATTAGTATATGTTTCTTAAAAATGAAAAAATGTTTATTGCGACTGCTTATATAGATATTAAAAATTGTGCTGTAAGATATTCTATTATATACTCATCTGGCTTCCTGTACATTGATGTACATTGTACAGTGTAACATGATAGGAAAACACTAATTAGTTGGTGAGTAGTTTCTTTAACTAAATAAAATACAATTTTCATCATTTTAATGATTTACGGGGGATGCACATGATTATGTGCACTTTGGGTATGCATAAATTATTATTATAATGCGTAATAGCTATGACTTAGCCAATAGCCACGTTGACAGTGAATGCAGGTAGAGAAAAACTAGAATCGCAAGCCGGTCACCAGAACAATAAAAATAGAACGGAGAAACATGTACTTGAGGAAATAATATAAAAGCAGAATGACTAAAAAGCAAAGGGAAATTATTTTTAGTTCTTCTGCTAGGCCACAATGTCAGGACGTACTGTGTATTATTTTTATCTACTCTGAGCTATCATCCTTTTATTGTATTAAATAATGTATAAGAGCATCATAAACATGCACTTATGACCTGTTGATTACAGATAAGCTTCTAGTTTTCTTTGCGAAAAAATGGCAGACGATCTGTTTAGTATTCCATATAGCAGAAACGAGCGATGAGGTAATAGTTTTGGTTAATGCTATCTCTGGGTGTATTATCTGATATTCCCATTGAATGTTAATGTATAAGTACAAACATAAGTATTGGGATTTGAAGTAAGTTTTTTTATGTATTACATAATGCACGTTTTTCCTAACCATATTTTAGTAGATATGTTCATGCATTATCATGAGGGGATAGTGTGACCAAGATTTTTAATCTATTCCACAGATTTTTGGTAAAGTTAACTGTGCCTTACAAGATATTTCAATTTGTTTTTCTGGAAGTTACATGACAGTGTCTATGTAATCTCTGCCTACAGGCTGAGTTAGTTTTGGTTTGGGAAAGGTCGAGGTGAGGTGCAATTTGCAATTCCTTATTACTGTGTCGTCATACAAAATGCAATAGCAGGTATGGTTACGGACTACACAAAGATAGTTTATCTATCATGTTCCAGCTAAAACATAATGCAATTTCAGGTTTCTAGACTTGTTTTTGTATTCTTTGTTGCATTTTTTTTACTTTCATGGCCTTAGATTATGTTGGTGAACTTTTGAAAAAAGGTTTTACGTCAGACTGGCAGGATAAAAATAAGTCCTTGATTCTTCTTGGAATTCATTGTTACAGTAGTACAGTACAGATGCTTATTGTTACAATGGGAAATTAATTCCAATCTTACCACACAAAGTTTTAATTGATTTATTATAAGTATTAGTATGTTTAACTTAGGAGGATAGATTATACTAGCAACGTAAAAATATGTAGCATAGACAGAGGACAGAGGTGGTCCGTTTTGGTTTAGTGTATTGGTTGATGTTTTTAAGTATTAATCATCTTCATATATAGTCACCGTCATGTCCATTGTAATTAATGTAACTGTAATTGCCTAAATAAGTTTATAATTCGAATCCCAATGTGGACACACCTAATCCGACTGACTCTTCAACCCTCCTGCCTAATAGTTTGTATAAAATAAATATCTGTGGTAGTCTCAATGAGCAATCTCGGCAATTGTGCAGCACTGCTCATGGAGACTACCACATAACTTACATGTATTTATCTTCTTTAAGCTTGTGCTACATGTTCTAGAAATTTAAACACAGAACAGGTGCTTAATTCTGTCCATGAATCCACGAAATTATATTTATATGATGTAATGGGTAACTTGAGTATTTATAGCTCTACTCACATTTCAACTTTTTGTATTTACAAGTTTACACGAGTATAATATTAGAATTTATGGTTGATTACGACATTCATAAAGTGAAAAACAATATAGTCGTAGACAGGTGGAGTATAATTTAGTTTACTAGGATTACTTGAGCAATAAATTAGGCAATGACTGTTATTGTAGATTTACTGGTTTCATTCTAGATCTTTAGTTTTATTACTCTAGTAGGTATTGTCCATGTAAAATCTGTGTTTAATTTATTTACTACCGATGTAAATGTATTTGATAATTTAATACTCATACTTAACGAAACTCTATCCGTGTTAATGTGCAATGCGAAGCGAAGGTGTAAATTGTTGATAAATAGTGAATAAGCAGAGACAAGGGCAATGGAAAACCGTTCCGGCTATCTAGTTTACTTAGTTGAATAATAAATCGAATAAAAATGTTTTTAGTTACATTTGGTTGCATAATTGCATAAACTACATAAAAGTAGATTTCAATTTCGAAATCTGTTTACCTTAGCTCAATACTGTAGAATCATCAATTAGAAGTTGTTTTTATTGTGATTGAACGAAAGCAATGTACACCTGTTTGTAGTAAAGTATAAAATTACTGAGATTTCGTCTTGAGAACAATCCTTTGGTACAAGATTAAATTACATTGGCTTTAGTGTTCTCAGCATGATGCCATCAAACTTGTAAGACTGTATTAAACTAAAGTTTTAACATTGGCAATTATTAGTCAGTAGTCAACTGCAGTTCACAATCACTAGAACTGCCAATGCTAGACTAGAGCCAAGCCGGTCATAGAGAAATTGACATGCAAGCGGATAAGTTTTCCTCCTCTGCATTAAATACGGTTTAAAATGATGATAAACTGGCTGATGAGGTGAGCCAAGACAGTCTAACTTGTATTTAGCTATAATGGCAAATAAGTTGCAAAAGAATGTTATACAGCTCGGCTTAAAAAAGGGAATGCTGCATCATCGAAATCATCACATATCATTTCAATGCCTTGTCAGTCGTAGCAGACTGACTGGTGTCAGAATGGGCGGGCGCTTAATCATTCCCTGGCCTGACTCAAGGTTTGCACTCTCCTCTTTTTGTCTGGATTTGCTACATTACTATACTATCTGTCTATAGGTACCGATATGCTTGTTTTCTGTCTGTAGAGTATTCCTAATGCGTAACAAAACAGCATCGGTTGAATGTGTTTCTATGAATTGATGGAAATCGGCTTTTTGCATAGAGTTATATAAGTTTATATGGTAATGGCTTCCTTGGTGAACTTAAATATAAGTTTTATATGCCCCCATAAAATTCATAAAATACAAATAAACCTTTGGCTATAACTGTTCGTTGATTATAGCTGTAGCTTTATCTGAATGGAATAATTCTGGCTATGACTCATGTGGAAAACTTGACAGACCAAATATTAAGTAAAGTAGTTTTATGATTTTATACAGCTTGAATTAAGATAAAGTAAAAACTCTATTAAACGATACATGTATTCTCAGTTTTCAGAAGTCATGGTATACGTAATCCTACTTACGTGAGTACCATAACAAAAACAATTCCTAATTATTTGAAATTTGTGGGCAGAATACCTTTTCGTGGTACTACATACAACATATAGTGATCTAGGTAATCTAGTTAACTAATATGTTAATTCATGCTCTCATTTGCCATTGGCAAACCATATTTTATTTTGTGACTCCCGATTTTACTTAATACATCAAACATAATGTGTACCACATTCATATCTATAGCTATTATAGTTAATGCATACTAGTATCTTTAAGTATGACTCACATTTTATTCTTTCTTTTTTTGAAATCCTTCATCATGAATGCATGGTACTATTTGGTACAATATAAAGTACCCATCATAATATAATTCCCGGATCCCCTGATCCCCTTACAGTTACTTAATCCTATATATTTATATCGTTTACAATTTTCCACACGATATTTTATTGTAATACACGTCTAGATGTATTTCATCGACTTCATGTCATTTGTATTATTATAGTACAATATTATGCCTTTGACTTACTTAGAATTGCCATTATAAAAAAATGATTTGTGTCTGGATGCGAGTATTAGTATGGTTGAAAGTTTATTCTTCTCCTTAATAAATTCAGTAGCACAAAATAATTGTTATCCTCCAATTAAATTGTGTATAGCTGGTTTGCAATTTGCTTTGCATAATAAGCATGAAACTATCGTAAGGATAAGGAGTAAAAGGAAATAAATTTTCCATAAACAATTAATAGACGATTTTTAAAGAATTTGCCCGTAATTATTTGCAATTAGGAATGGCTGGCTTTTACTTGTAATTATGATGCACCGTGCATTTTACGACTGCATTGTATGCAATTGGATTGGGTTTCAAGGCTTCATTATTTTTTATTTGAGAATAATACTTGTAATATTTACTTGATGTACAGCGATTTTCATTAGATACGGATAGGATATGATATGATGTATGCACGATGCACTACTTACTACACTTGCATTGAGATTAGGTAGTTCCATTCTCTTTTCAGACTGCAGTAAGTAACGATGTTTTTGCACTATGAAAATAATGATGTGAACATGTGCAGTGAATTATTTGTAAAAATCCGATTTGCCTGTCTGATCATTTTAAAAAAATGCACATACATAATCGTGCTGTAAGCTGTAGCTATAGCTGGCTGTAAGAAAGAATCGTATATAGATTTAAGGGATACATATTATATGCAGTGTGAATTGGATATAGTAGTAGTAATGCAAAATCAATGAAACATGTAAGCTGGTCGATTTTGTTGACTACGATTACTGTCTGTATGTAACTAGTATTGACTCGCCGTGGCTCATTAAACCACATTTGAAGGTCTCCCTCCATCACGATAGATTCAAAGGAAGATTTTCATAAAAGTTATATTTATTTATTACATTATTTTTAAAAATGCAATTCTTGCAAAAAGTGCCGAGAGCCGGCGCACAGCAGAAGGCTACTTCGAGTACCTACTACATTACTTATGGTTACAATAAACATTTATGATTTTAGCTCTTGCACTGCCCACGTGTAAATTACGTAGCACCGAGGAAATACATATTCCTTGCAATTGCAGACCAACAACGGTTGAGGTAGGTATAGGCGAGTATAGGCGACAACTTTCTTGAGTAAGATTTCCGTATCCATGTTTATTCATAACTAGGTTTTTTCCATCGTTCGTCATTATCAATATTCGCAAAAAGTGTTGCAATGGATTTGCAGTTTTGGAACTGACTTGTTGACTCATTATAAAATGCAAGTATTTGCATGCAAAATAATGATGCATTGCCAACTTATTGTCTAACTGTTGTGTTGTGAATGTAACTAGTAATTATTAAGTTTAATGCAAAACATGCATTGGTTTTTCAATTTACAGCAGAATTTTTCTGTGGGAAACAAAAGACTTAAAAATTACTAATTAAAATACTTTGTTGTGGTTTTACTTCCGGCGCTCTTTATTTAGTTACTCTCAGTTGTATCAATTAATGGAAGCACTGAGTTGCACTTCGCTTTCATGAGGTTTCCAGAAAAAGGGAGAATGCAGACATATTTATGATTCATGCGATGCGACGGACGTGTAATGGTTTACGGCGAGATTGAGTTGATAGACATGGTCATATCGTAATCCTTTTCTTTGGGCTTTGTCTGTCATGCTATTGAATATGTTTTTATGCTTAGTGTTGTGTATCACTCTTCTGTGCATCCTAGTTATAATTACATATAGAAAGTAAATACTAATTTACAATTTAGCTACTTTTAATATGGATTATGGATTATAAAAAAGTTTTAGGGTGAGGGTGTACTTTTCTGTTGTGCTCTGTCCTCCGATGCGATGAATTAGATTGGGTACATTGACACAGTGGATTGCATGCTCAAAGGAAATGTAATGCGAGCTTACTAACGTAGACTGCCATTGATAACTGGGTCAGTCGGTTTTTTAAGTATGTGAGTACATATGAACAGCGTTATACAACGTACGTGTACCTGCAACAACCGTATCGTTATTCTGCTGTTATGATTATGACTGGAAAACCACGGAGAACTATCTAAACGCTAAATAGACACAATAACCATCAGATAATGTACATGGCCAAGCCAATCCAATTCAAACCTCCCTGATAAACAGGGAGATAAAGCTACATAGCTATTTATCTACAAACACTTACATATTGGGTTTCGTAGTATTTATACTCATATTTCTGCAGTCAGCGGACATATACATGAATGAAGAAAAAAATGCCACAAGTAGAATTATTGGTGGGCGTGTGTGAACTTTAAATGAAATAAAAGTAACACTCGCTATTAAACGCTATAGGATATTTAATGTGAATCCGTGCCTTTCTCTAATAGTTACGCTACACAACACAGTTTATGCTTGGTTAGTACTCTAGCGCCATTAATGACGGACTGAAATAATATTTTAAGACTTTGTAACGTTCTACAGCTGGAAAAGCGTTGCCTACTTCTTGTGAATGAACCTACATAATTACTTATCCTTAGTTTGTATCAAAAGCACGAATATTTCACAGGAAGTTTAGTTTACGGAGACGGAATGTGTTCTCTTAAGGCTCCCTTCTTCCTTGCCCTGGTTAAAATTGTAGACAGAGTTTTACTGCTTTTTGTTAGCAAAACCTCAAAATATAACGAAGAATGAAATGTTACACAGCAGAAGGAAAGGCAGGTACCGGATGGTCTTCTTAATATTATCTGTTTCAATCCTGTACAATTTCTATTTTGTCTCTACGTGTGTAGTCTTTCCGTATCCTTAAGTAGTTGGTCTTTTTTACTTTGTACTCATATTTTAGTTTTAACAGCTATACAACATCAAATGTGCTCCTGCAACATTACGATTACAATCACCATCACCTAAAAGACTATTAAAACTATAGGGGTGGATTTGTCTTATTAAAAATGTAAATAAGAGGATGTTTTTATAATTTCTATTTAGTTTTATGAAAATCAAAGAAAAACTTGCGGGTAAACCAATATTGCGAAATAAATAAGCGAATGGGAGTTTTCTGTCGGTTTACTACGCGTATCTCATGATATGATGTTTGTGGTGTTTATTTGTGCTAACCGCAGCCTCTAAATGTTACTTTCTTTCCACAGTTAAATTTCACCCAGATAGTGGTTGGTAAATGTTTCTACACTGTTTTGCATTATACATAATCATTAAATAGTTAAAGAAGGCGAAATTATGTATTTCTATTTAGTTTAACTAGTATAAACATGCTAATCAGTCAATCGTTTGTTTTTCTGAGCCTATTGTGAAATATTTGTATGTCACCATCACCCTATAATGTAAATATGTATTTCTTTACCTTACCCAACATGTGTAAAAATTGTTTTCCTTTGCTTGCACCGATGATGGATACAGATACATTAGGTATCTAAATTTTAGTTTTAGTATGGGAATTGCAGTTGTGTTAAGCACTAGTATTTATATCAGGTAGAAAACCCTGGTAAAGAAAAGGTTCGTCAAATAAGTCAAGCCAGTTAAACATTAACAGGAAATCGCTACCATCCGTCAAATCATTTCACCTTGCTATGAAGCTGTACACAACAGTAACACTATTATTCTTTTAGGTAGGCAGACTGACAATGAATCGAATGATGTCTGAGCAATTTAAACTCAGGGACTCTGACTTAGGGATGACATTGTGAGCGGATGTAACTAAATTATTCGAGGAGCTTTATTATTTAAGTTTCAGTCTCACTCCTTCTCTACATCCTTTTAGTACTTCACTTTTCACGAATGTGAAGGTGCTTATATTTTATATCATTATTACTGTGTGTGTATTAAATAGTTTAGTCTCAGCAGAGACTAATGAAATATCTAATGACTTCTGTTGGCATTTGTAAACTTTTTACATCAATCAACGTAAACTGCTACTTTCCCATGTGTAATTATATTTGATAGCTATATAGCTACAGGTTGCCTTTTAGTAATGTTTTAATTGTCGCATATTACCTTTCCATAATCATTTATAATTCTCAACCAAATGAATTTATGAAGCAAGGTTTACTTTTAAGAGTTTCTGAGAGTAAATTATTTTACAAAATGTCAACCTCCAAGTCTATTATATCACGTCTTCCTGATTCATTTGATTAAAAATTTCTTATCATACGGCTGGTTATATAGAATGACAATGACAAGTACATTAATTATTGAAATTAACTAATAAATCTCTAATAATAAGTTTCTACTAATACTTTTTATATACAATCGTGAGTATAGGTACAATGTATAGTCACATCAGACACATGTCAGCATACATAAACGTAACGGGGTTATAAATTGTTAAATTATTTCGTATAATATGTAGCAGACCCTATAGCAGTAGACATTTGGTGGACAGGGGAATTCGTATCATCTCGAAAACAACTAATTCTTATTCAGTTAGCATGGATTGCAGGATGCGTTCCTAATTTTTTCTGTTTGAAATGTCTAATGTCTGTACGGCTACGGCAAGTTTTCATTGTATGTTTACAATTTTACATCGTTTCACGGTTGCATTCATTTACTGTTTTAAGTCGCCCTTCTATTGTGGTCTAGTTTGACTGATTGAACATTTTTTTGAATTAAATTAACTTTGGACTCCACCAGTAGAAAAAGTACATGCTGTAAGTGTACAGTATATACGCATGGGTATGTCCATTTTATAATACTGAACATGGACTGTTTACTGTTGTGCTAATTCTTAGTAATGACAATGTAAACAAGACAGTTAAATTAATTGAATTGACTTAAGTAATTTAAAGGAGAAAAATAGTTCATGTGACAAAGTTGCCACTTATAAATTGCAGTGGCTGACATTACGTACACATGCAGTTGTCTACTATTAAGTGGTTGGTAATTAATTTTATCGTATAATATTGTACCATGCTTTTTGCGTATGATGTATACTGTGCATATTAGAAAGGACATTAGTACATGCTATGCATTTGTATACTTGTACATTAAATCGCAATGTAATTGTCCTGCTAGGCTGTTGTTTCACTACTTGCATTGTAGGATATTAATATCACTCTGTGTGCAATATTATTGTTTGAACTTTCTGTCCTTGTCATTTACTTGTAACAATCGTTAGCAACTTTGTAACTGTTAGTGCGGAGGAGAGATAAGCGTAAGAATACATTTATCTATGGGTATACAGTCTAGTGATTTCAATTTGACCGTTATTAAGTTATTAGCAGCGGTCAGAGAAATGAATTTCCATTGTTTCTTCTATAATATTGTTGGTTTGAGCATTACACAATGTAGCACACACTTAATAAATAATTTGAGTTTATTGAATGAAGGTGTTCTATCTTCATATCATCCTTAACTTTCTATCATGTGGTAAATCGCTTTCGTATAACCAACCAATTAAAGTTAATTCTCCCGTGGAAAACTTTGTACACACTTAAGATCAATAAATTGCAGTAAATATATCAACACATTTATCCCTATGCTTTTGGTACATTGTACTCTTATATCTTATAACAATATTATCTCAGAGAAGTTGTGTAATTGTGCTTGAGAATAAGTCATTTAGTATATTAATGAGGGAGGAAATGGTTCGAGCTCGAGGTACTTCTATTGTATCTTAACCAAGATACAAAACAACAAATATGCAGATAAAAATTGAAATATGGAAAACATCATATATTTTGCATCATTTATTACTCTGCTACTATGTACTGATTAGTATATGGGGTTATAGTATATGTAGTTAGATAAGTGGTTAAAGTTTGACATGGAAAGTTTTCATGTGGAAAAGTTTGAAACTTTTCCAGACCCTGGCCCAGTTTTTACAGTAAATGTTTTCATGGAGAAATAACTAATGAATTTTATCAAAAGGTAATTAAATTTTAATTTTAGACTATCCATAAGTTGACTATAACCAATGACGAATTTAATGACAAGTTTTAGGATGAATTTTTTTATAAAGTAAAGATTCAATTGTCACTGCGATCGTTGCAGATTTTTGGAAGATGGATATGGATATGATTATAATGGTGGTATGTTAGGTGTATGGCATTATGGTATATAGTATTAATTATATCTGTAGCACATGTCAGAACAAATTGAGTTTCACGTAAATAGCTTTGCACAACAAGATTAGTAGTGAATGTGAATGGGATAATAAATAAGTGCAATGCTATTAGCAGATAAAAGTCTCATGCATACCTATGTGAACCTTTAGGTTACATAAAGCCCACACCTACTTGTTCAATTCTAGCAAGAAGGCAAGGAATTAGAATATTTGAATGAGGGTAATCCAAATGCCATGCTCAGATCTCATGTTTCGCTCATATTACATTCGTGACATTACATATATAAACTGACTAAAGAAAGGAATAATGATGTACTAAGCTAAGTATAAATGTAACTCAAAGATGTTTGAAGAAGGGGTGTACTGATGTGTTCTTAGTTCTTAGTATTACTTTTGTGATATATTGTAATAGTGTAAGAAGATCAAAGAGTTGACAGCAGATTCAGCTTTAGACTTTGTAGTGGTTGGAGTTCAGGTATGTATCTACAATCAATACACTCTAAGACTCATTTAAATGGTTTCACTACAAAGTAATAGGCCTTACAATGATGTAAGTTGTCATTGAATTCTGGTTCATGTCAGTTCAGTGGACCCTATTTCGGTCGTACATGTACATGGTACATTACATTGTGATGTAACTCGAGTCATGCTTGTACACTGAAGGCTATTTACAAAGTTACTGTAAGTATTTTCAAAAACATGTTATTTTGTTGTGCCTAGGTAGTCAACTGTAATTTACTGAACCTAATTAAATCTCATTCTAATCTGTTGGATATTTCAACATGGAAGATTTTAGTTTTTAATCAGCACTTCATTCTTTTATTATATTCAAAATCGATAAAAAGATAGGTTTAGAATTTCTTTG
>JABASH010002203.1:0-21349 GCA_019776445.1 Tomocerus maximus
ACCTTCAAAAGTACACTGTGAATTTTCAAAGACGTTTTAAATCGAATACAATTGTAATACACAAATCTAACAATTATTTAATAAATACTGAAAATATTTAATAAAGAAATAGTTCCAAGTTTAATGCTTTTCTGTATTACTTGATTTTATATATTGCCAGAGAAAGAGAACTTTGGTAAGGTATTGCTAAATGCAATTATTATTTAGACATTACAAGTCAATGTGGTAGTTAAGTAATTACTTATTAAATTCAAGGGTGAAATGTAACTCACGTCGCAATTGTTTTGTTGTGCTCATTCAAATGTATCTTCACTGCTTAAAGATCTACTTTCAGTGAGTTCCTTGAGTCGTGCAAGAAGCTGTTCAACCGACCTCTCCCCAAGGACTTTGTTGTCTCGAGTGCGAACATTGACTGTTCCAGCAGCTTTTTCACGATCTCCTAACACTGCAAAAAAGTAAAGACGTAAATCAACAAAAAATGTAATATTTCATAACAGTTGCACAAACGCAATTATTTACCCAAAATGAAGTTAAACTGTGCAAGCTGAGCATTCCTTATTTTCTTATTGAGAGAATCTCCAGCATCTAAATCAACTTCTGACTGGTATCCAGCATCAAATAAGACTTTTTGTATTTTCTCACTGTAGTCATTTACAGAAGGCCCCACAGGTACAATACAAACCTGCCTAGGTGATAACCAAAACGGCCACTTTCCAGCACATGATTCTGTTAGGATAGCAATCATACGCTCTACAGATCCCAAAATTGCTCTGTGAATAATAACCGGTCGTTTTTTCTCTCCATCATCAGCAATATAGTTAAGATCAAATCTGATAGGAAGTTGGAAATCCAATTGAATTGTTGCACACTGATGAGGACGTTTTAAAGCATCGGTGATACAAATATCGATTTTAGGGCCATAGAATGCTCCATCACCAGGATTTTCTTTCCATGGTCGTCCGAACTTGTTCAAACTGTCAGCAAGTTCCTAAGTTTTCCAAAAACACATATTTATTAGCTGTTTCATACGACAATGAGCCTAACCGTGAAAAACGAGTCACTATGAAATAAAAGGCTGGAAGCATTTGAAATAACTAATTTAAATTAAATGATGTATATTGCGATTGTAGTGATTATTTACCTTTTCAGCTTGGTTCCACAACGAAAGTTCACCAAGATATTTTTCCGGTCTAGTTGCCAGTTTCAAATCGAATGTAAATCCGAAAATTCCGTAGATGTGTTGGAGGAAGTCTAAGGCTCCATCAATTTCTTTTCCAATTTGATCCGGAGTGCAAAACATGTGAGCATCATCTTGCTGGAAACGTCTTACACGGGTAAGGCCACTAAGAGCTCCGGATAATTCATTTCTGTGCAGTACTCCAAAATCAGCAAACCGAAGAGGAAGCTCCCTCCAACTACGTGGTCTATGAGAGAACATCAAACAATGTCCAGGACAATTCATAGGCTTCAGAGCAAAGGTTTCCTTCTCAATATCAATGGCGAACATATTCTCTGCGTAATGCTGCCAATGTCCCGAAGTCTGCCATAACTTCACATTGTAAATATTTGGAGTGACAACTTCTTGGAACCCACGTTTTCTGTATTCACTTTTCATCAAGGAAATTAAATGGTTGTAAATATGGGCTCCTTTAGGCAAAAAGAAGCATGAACCTGGCGACAACTCATGAAAGAAAAATAGCTCTTGATCACGACCCAATTTTCTATGATCTCTCTTGGCTGCTTCTTCTTGAAGATGTTTCCACTCTTTCAGCTGCTTTGGATCCGGAAATGATATTCCGTATACTCGTTGGAGGGATTCCGCATCATTCTTTCCTTCCCAGTAAGTAGCAGAATTCTGTTAGAATGTAGAAAATTTTATTAGTGTACAGCTTTTGGACAAAATACTCCCTACTATAGCATACTCATTGCGGCACAGAACAACACTTCTTTGGGAAATTTTATCTACTTACCTTGGTAAGAGCCAATGCCTTGATTTTTCCAGTGTGCCGAACGTGAGGTCCACGGCACAAATCAATTAGAGGACCACATCTGTAAACAGTAGTGGTGGGGGTGTTGACCTTCTCATTAAGAATCCTCACTTTAAATTGATTGTAGCCAAACATTTCCAATAGCTGCGCTTTGGTCAATTCTAATCTTTCAAAAGGCTGCTTCTCCTTCACAATTCCTTTGATTAATCCCTCTAATGATGAAAAATCTTGTTCTGAAACTTTGTCATTATCCAGAAACATGTCATAGTAAAACCCATCTTGAATTGGAGGGCCGTAACACAAACATCCTCCATATATTCTTTCCATAGCTTCGCCGAGTACGTGAGCAGAAGAATGCCAAAATACAGCTTGGGCTTCCTCGTCGTCAAACTTAAGAAGTTGAAGGCGACAAGAAGCTTCCAACGGTCTTTCCAAGTCCCATAATTCGCCATTGACTTTAGATATCACAGTAGCCTCGGCCAGTCCAGTACTACAGACGTTCAAAAAATTCAAAATTAGTTTGCCATTAACTGAATTGTATATTAAGATAATTGATAGACAGTGGTCACTAATACTAATGAGTAATGAATGAGACAGCGGAGTGGTAAGACAAGCAATTATGGACTCCATACCTTATTCCTTTAGCTACATCAAATGGGGTGGTTCGCCAAGATTCTCCTGCTATTTCTTTTCCATCAGGTAGAGTAACAGTAATAGGTTCAGGAGTTTTAGAAGCAAGAGACTCCTCGTACTCCTTTTGAAATTTCTTCCAAAGTTCTAGGCGGTCCTTTATTATGAAACATATTTTTACATATTGAAACAGCTTAGCATTTACTTATTCTTAATAGAAAAAACAATATATTTAATAAAATACTAAAATGGTAAAACTTTTGGACTTACAATAATAAATGATGGCAGAGGATTGAGCTCTGCTCGCTTTTTCGCAACCTCAGGCATCTTACTCTTACGAAGCGTATTTAAATTATTTCGGGCGATAGAGGTTGAAAACCGTTTCTACAAATTATGCTAAAAATTATTATATAGATTTCTTGAATTTTTTTGGTGAAGTTACGAACAGCTTTAATAACCACATTCCCTATTAGTAACAAAAATGATATAAACCGCTTTGACTAGCTTTCATATGTTTATAAATAAATTGTCAATTTGTTGCAATATTAACTAGGAGTTGCATCATATATAAAGTCTTCTAACAGCTGACAGTTACCCTATTATGTAGTACGTTTTGGACAATCACTTTGAACATATTGATATTAAACAGGCAAGTAAACAGAAACAAAGTTTGACAGAAATCACCTTTCGAAATGATGACGTAAGAAATAAAGTCATTTCAACACCTTTTATACGCTGTTACTAATTTTTTTCATGACGGGAATGATTTGTAATTATAGTTAGACAGAAAACAACAAATTAGGCTTACCGTAGACTCTGCTGGACAGTAAACAGATGGGCCACCGATGTTTCGAATATTCTGTCTTGGATCAACAGCAGAAGTATTGTAAGGCTTTTGCAAGTTGTTCGCAGTAGCAAATCTTTTCTCTAAAACGACTAATCGTGAAATTGCGAATCTAGCAAATTTCATTACTTGCCAACTTTTGGCTAAACTTGTCGCTGTCTGTCTTCACTCCACGTCTCCAGTCGGTGTTTATACAATTTTTATTGATTTTAAAATTCAAGCAAAGAAAAAAGTAAGACCAATCTTTTAATTGGACTACTGCACGCCCGGTGTTTCGCGAATTGTGTTGCCGTATTCTGCTAAATTACAAATTTTCAGGCAGGTGAACTATGCACATTAGATGTCGCTACCCCCATCATTCCCAACAGGAATTTAGTACTTCTATCCTAGCTTTTAGCTCATCGCTGTCAGTGTCACTTAGCCCCACTTAGCCTATCCTATCTGAATAACAAAAATAAATTATATTATGACCACAAAAACAACTAGACTTTCTTAACTCTTGCTTTCACTTTTCACTTAAGACTTAAATCCATACGAAACGTCACCAGCACAAAATAAATCCTCTTAATTACTGGAACCAAAATTGTTGGTGTCCAGTTCAAAGTGCTGCGCCAGCAGGGTATCTTTAGCATATCAAAACACAAGTGTCGCGTCGTTGACGTTGACATCCCGTCGAAAAAGCAGGGTCAGGAGTCAATTAAAGTGTCGTGTTATGTGCAAACTATTGTACATAATAAATTGTGAAGTAATATTGCATTGGAACAACAGACTATTGCAAGAGAGAGGGAGTATGAGTACGTACTACGTACATATTGTATAACTAAAACCATTTCCGACAATCACACGGTTTGGAAGCGATTGAATCATCTAAGGTTATAATTTCACTCAAAGAAGCCACAAGTGCTAATTAATGATGAAAGGACCTGGTACTGGTAGACCATACATAAATCATGTAATTGGCAGGCAGTAAATTCTCCAGTTAAAACGAAAGAAAATATTTACTCACTCTTGTGATACGGGGGAAATCTTTTTTCTTTCAGATATTTAAGAGTAAGTTTTGATTTGACATTGGGGGTATTTAATATGTACTTTTAATGGATTGATGAAAAACACATTTTACTGTACTAACAATAAAAACTTATTAACTAACAAATCATTTCACAGTAAAGTTTTCGATGCAATCATCTTTGTAATATTTATAATTAAAACGTCATGTTTTGGGATACAATAATATTACCATTGTTTATCAATGTTCTTCAAGAAGCGTAATATTCAAGAATGATGTTTAATGGTATGCTTTATTTGAGGGGATCCCAAACTGGGGTCATATGTCACATACACACAATGAAGGGTTTTATGTAAGTAAAAATAAGTCTTAATTTGCCTCGCGTAGGTTTAGTGGTTTAGTCAGAGCAATAATGGACCAAATAAATACTTCAACCTCATTTAAAACAGGCTTTGTGATACTTCACACAATCGCCTTTCAATTTTTCAAGGTTTAATTTCATACATTTTACCTGCATGCTTTATTTATACCATAATATGCGAATTTACGTAATGGCAAAGCCTGGTAACTGACTGGTTTAAGCATATTGCAAGGAACAAGACAGACGCAGATGGACCTTTACAAATCAATTTGGTAGAATGCACAGATTTTCGCAGATTGCTATTCAGTAAGATATCATTTGTTAAAAATCAAGTCCAGGGAGGATACCTATAAAATATAAACTAGGTAACTAATTTTACGGTGAGTGAGAACATCATCTCCAGCTCCTTTGGCATTTACATCCAACCTCCAACTTCCATCGACTTTTTATGATTGGTAAGTAACATCCTTGTTACCTTTGTAGCCATGTTAGTTATGCAGTCATGACATGACCATGGTAAAATTTTTAAAAATCTATTTCTTTTTCTAAATAAATGATTTATTAATATTGAGATAAGTGACTCAACTATTCCATATCATTTGACATTTAAGGAGGAAGAAAATCGTAATTTAAAGGAGCTGACCCAGAGGAGAAATTCGTAAACTTTTAATTAATTAAAATAGATTCCCATTACCACTTGCCGGTGATTTTAATGGTAAATTAACATTTTTACCACAAAGCTCATTTTAACGATGAAGCGCACTTTTGCCATACCACTATTATGGTAAATAGGGCTTTTAAAAGTCCTAAAAAGTGGTGGTATGTTTCGTACGCTGTATACTAGGCCAACTCTTTATGGGTGGATGACTTATCATTTTCACTATATAAAATATTTCTTTATTAGTATTTTTTGCAGTTTTCTTCCCTCCATTCTTCCTCCCACTTCCCCTTTTCAACTTGACTGGTTAAGTTGATGATTCCGAAACAAATATAGCATCAAATGTATTCATGAAAACTATTGCCTACCATTCGGTTCTAGTTGATATTTAAGGAAATAAAATTAATCCGAAACTGATTGCATAAAAAGTTATGTATTTATTTGTACTGCATAAATGCACCATTAATTATTATTGAACTGATTTAGTCCACATAATAGATACACATGATACGTATGGATACACACAATAAGAAACAATATAATTATTTAATAGTTAGTTTTTGTTGTCCGTTTTATTTAAAGTGAGATTGCTAATTGGACGTTGAAGAGTGGAAGGAAATATTGTAGTGGCAATTCTCGTTTTCGAAGTGGTTGTAGTAAATGTACCGTTGATAATGGGTACACTTGTTGTGGTAACATTTGCTAAATCTTTACTTGAGACAACGGGCGGGATCGGACTTGGGGTTGTAGTAGCTGCTAAATCGGGTTTTGTCACAGTGTCATTATGAAGCTCTGCTTTTGTAGTGAAATGTAATGTGGATGGCCAAGAAGCAACTCGCCCTGACATAGTTTGAGCAATCACTCGGTATGTTGTGTTCGCCACTAAATCTTCAAACATAACAGTCGTAGATGAATCTTTTGGGACAAATATTTTTGTGGATTTAAGTTCCCCGAGCTCTTCTTTGATTTGTAGTTGGTATCGATCATATTCCCTAGATAACCGCATCCAAATGAATCACTTATAACAAAGGGTAAGTTACAGATTTTTCTTAATTTCTATATCAGCTTACCCCACTGGCGATTCCCATGAGATTTCTGCACTATTTGGAGTCAATGCCTCGAAATCAACGGTCATGTTTTTAGGACGTTTTGGTACAGTTCTATATTGAGCAAATATAGGTTTCGAGTACTGACCTTTGCTCACCGTTTTGATAGAAATATTATACAAACGTCCTGGGACTAAATGATTAAATACAGCTTGAGCAGTTCCTGGACCATCTTTGGGAATAAATAGATTTTTAGCTCCATCCTTTGGACTTATGCTAACCTGTGCCAATTAATTATACATTAGTATGTGGAGTTCTGCCAAGGAGGAAACTTCTTCTTAGTATAATCAATCCTTTCTATCGCAACAACCGCAAACTTTTTTTTAACTTGATGGTTGTGTAGCAAAGCCATACAGTTTCACTCACAAGTCACACAGTAGACACACAGCAATCGTAATATTTTAGCTTAAAGGCATTCGTACATAAGATTACAAGTTAGAGACAGTAGCAATAAAATTAGCAATTTGAGACTTAAATTGGTTTGCACATTCTGTATTGTACTGTACTTGCCTGAAATCCTGAAAATAAACCTGGGGGATCTGGAGAATTCCACATAGTAAAAAGAGACGTCTCATTACGGTACCACATTATTATTAATTCTGGACTGTTTGGCTCTACAGATAGTGACATAATCATCAGTTAGCAATCGTAATCACTTTTTAAGTGGCAAAACAGACTAATCAGTGTAGTTTTGTTTTAAGCAAAGCAAATTATTAGGTTTGAATAAGTTATATAATAGTATTATTAGATTGCTTTAATTACTCGTGGTGAAATTGCGAGAAGTGTAACTAGTGGACTCGATTCTATCAAAAATACTCCAGATTTTCACTTTATAAGTTATTCCTGGAAAAAAATCTTTCACATCAAAATATGTGTTGTTTGTTGTAAAATTCCTGTCCGGTTTCCCTTCGTCCTCTTTCGCGAAGGATTGAAGTTTTAGTTTGTATTGCACCACTCCACTATTATCCGGCGGATTCCAAGTGATATGAATTGTCTCGTTCGTGTGATTGAAAACAATATTTTTTGGTGGATTTGGAACTAAAATAACAACAAATATTATACACATGGCTGTGGCTCTGAGGTTATGTTTATAGTGCACTGCCTCTAGGCTTAATCAGTTCGATGAGACATTGAGACTGATATTTACTTATAAACTATTTATGTACACAATGAGCATGCAAACTTACAATATTAAATATAATGGGTCAGATAAAAATCATTTACCTGTTGTAAATGCGCCATTCCAGATTGGCGAGTCTTTTTTAGTAGCATTGTCTGTAATATTAGAGCTTTGCTTTTCTGTATTGCTTGTTGAATTGAAGAGTTGAAAAGTGTATTTGGTTCCAGGTAAAAGATTAGTGAAATTAAGTGTAGAATTGAAAACTTGAGATCCTATGTAGGTTTTGTTGTACAAAGGATATCCTACCGGAGGATCATAGTGAAGTCTGTAAATTCCTTTTAGGTCTATAGTCCCCTTCAAGATACTTGCAATTTTAAAGGTGAGACGAGCTCCTGAAGAATGCTGCAGGAAAATGAAAGTTTTAATAATGTCTTTAATCAAACACTGAAAATGTGAAAATTGGTAAGGAAGTGGATAGATTGGTCCTTTGAGTTTTGTGTGAGTTGGTTGAACTCTTGAATATCTACTAAATAATATGCACCTACCTCGAAACAACATATCCACAGAAGACTGATAACGACCGGATAAATTCCTTTATTTTTGGTAACAGCAATTTTGCTTGCTTTTCTAACCCACATTTCAGATAACGATTGTCTTTAAAGGTATACTTTAGGAGATCTCAACTTTGTCAACAGTTCACTTATTATTTGTTTTTCCGACCACAAGCAAGTAGGTATTGTCTATTAAAGCACTTGAGAGCAACTGAAGTAATTAGTGGATTTTATTGTGTTTCGCTTTCGCCAGTAGACGAGAATGACACTTTAATTTGACTGATTGTAAGAAGATTACTACTATTTAGCAAAGGCGATTTGCTTCTCATTCCATTTGCATTTGTTACATCAAATGGAAGTTGCATGTTGCATATGATTGATGAAACAATATGAGAATTACATCGACTATATAGATTTACAACTGAATGAGATAACTTGATGAACTGAATGAATGGTCTAGTACATAACATATCTTCTAGTAATGTAGTTCACTTTTGCATCATTTGTCTTACATGCTAATCAAGTTCTGCGAAAACAAAGCAGGCTTTTAAGCCGAAAGTGTTAAGGTAAAAGTGGCTCAATCTCACAATGACTTTGCTTCATGAGTAATATAGATAAAGTATATTATGATATTGAGTTTGAGAACGTCGTCTCTTACCCTTACTATTATTTCATTCCTAGAGATAATTACTAATTGAAATTGTGTTTCAGTTACTAGTTTATTACCACTGCTCCTAGCAATGTACTGTCCATACGTAGTAATTATACTATCTATAGGCCACATCAATTCTGCTATACAGTACTTGTAGTACAAAGCAATAGATCTATGTATCTAGACCATAATGTTTCTTTCGACTGATGTATATCGAAGGAAACCCATTCATAACGAAGTGCAACGTATACGTAAGTTCCCAGTTCTACTTTTTCAAATGCAACTCCCAATAATAATGTAACTCTAGCAGGAGTTATGCTTGAGTGTGGTTGAGGTTGAAGTATAAATTAAGGACATCAAATACTGCATGAAACATCTACAGTCAAGTACAGTCACTCGCACTCATTAAAAATAAGTAGGGAGTAGGGACAATACTTACACACATAAAACAAACAAGCTATCAATCTTTTTTCTCCTCCGATGTGAATGTGAACAAAGTGAAGTAAGTGACAACGGCATTTTATGGTATACTACTAGTATCAGTTTCATTCAGTGATAATGTACGTAATTGTCATATAGAATACCAGCTATCACATACTGTTAATATAATTCTATACGTATGCCAGTATATGTATTACGACAAAGTTTGAATTTATAGTATGGCAATAGGTAAAAATATATAGAAAGTTGATCGTTTCTCATCTATATCATTATTACCTGTATATACGGCTGCCATATTACTCACGCAGATAGGGACTAAGCTATAAAAATCTTAGTTAGCACAGCATAAGTAATTATGTAAAGCTTTGTAATACACGTCCAAATCCACATTGCATGTTTTGTTCACACTGTATGGCTCACAGGTTGATATTGTAGAATGCAATACTACTATAACTGTATTTACCCTAAGTGTATATCTATACTAATATTAAAGTGAAACATCTAAGTATAAATCTTCAGACAATTTTTTTTTTAAATATTATGCATTCTTAGGGTAAATACTATTTGCAATGCTAAATGTTTACAATTTACAAACAGCTCATTGACAGAAAAAACCTGCAATGTTATTGTTATGTGTCATGTCACTTTCATTGTCCTGCTATTGCAATTCTTATTGTACTTGGATGCTCTTACATGTCAGCCAGTAGACATATACATTACAACAATAGTTGATGGCATTTTTTTTAAAGCGCATCTTTATCTTGATTTTTCGTTTCCGTGAAAGTTTTATATACATTTTAGCGGATATTGCGACGGGTATGCCCAACAGCCTTATCTCACGATCTTATTATTGTGTCTATAAGGTGAATAATGCAGTAGTATCCACGATCAAGTTGTCACACTTCCATATTATTGTTGCATTCTACAAATTACTAATGTAATAATACTTAAATAAGTAATAAGATATACGTATTATTCATAATGGGTACCTATAATACTGTCAAACTGTCAATGTCTACATACAATGTTTTATATTTAAGACAAAGTGGAGTAATAACCTAGTTAGATAATGTGTCGATGAAAAAATTAAGAAATGGAGATGGGGCTCTTGACTGTGGATCCTGTGCCCTACATTAAGTTATATTATTGCTATTTCCTCATTTCGGTTAAACGAACCATCTGTCTTCAAAGAATTTTGGTTATTATGCTTCTGGTTCCTTATAAAAAATTTGAGTGTTAGGCAAGAATTATCGGCGCAATTATAATTTGAACTGTGTGTCTACTGGAAAAGACCAAGACCACTTTGGTACTTTTGTACAAGTAGATATTTTTAGCAGCTATTTTTATATGATACGTATGAAAATCTTAAAATCCTAATAGTTGATACTGTCAATTACAGACTAACTGATATTGTAATTAGTTTGAGAAGTAAATAATCCCTACCAAGGTACTATTTAGGTAGAATGCACATGAACGTAAGTGTTTTGTCAAGGTATATAGATAACATATTTTTTTATCATTGTTACTGTCATTAGGAAATACATGTTCTTACCCACAGTTACATATACTAGCCCTTAATAAATGAGTTTTTACTTGTCTAGTTTACTGTAGTGTACTAGTACAATTAATTTTACCCAAGTATATTATTTCCTATGTATTTCTTGCTATATCCTTTGCTGTGGAATAAGAATACGCTGAGTTTTGCACTCTGCCACACAATAATGGTACTTACGAATGTACTTGAATAACTTTCTTGACAATGATATTTATCTATTTCATAATTAGTTTTTACAGGTACCTAGAGTTTTAGCTGTGTAATAATATTTGAACCTACAAAAAGATAACATGATTGACATAATGGGAGTAGCAGGGACTACCTGGTTACATGGGAAAATTTGGCTAGCAAAACTGTTTACTTAGGGCTTCTATTGTCCTGTAAAGTTTAACATTGTACAGACCATTCATGGTACACACAGTTTTATTACCCACAGTTGTTAAAGTTATAAAATCCAGAATCCAATTTCAGCAATTAATATTTCTTTACTCCAATTTCATGAATGACATATAAAGGTATTTATTTGTAGGTGTTTATATGTTATTCGTCAAAATTGGTGTACATAAGAAACACTTTAATTGCAATATCTGTGTCAAAGCCAAATACATGCAGTATAATTACAGTACTCAAATTAATTATACAAATACATGTGTATATAAAGCTCTTGTTTTATGACACATTCATATCAGCTATAGGAAAAGGAAACCGAATAATCTGTAGTGTAGAAAAACAATTTTATTTATTCCCCTTTCAAAATGTACATAACATTTATATATCCATATCCATCTAATTATACACATTCTGCGGTAGGGTGTAATGATTTGCTCTTACTCAGCGAATGCATACATGCAAAGATGCAAATCACGATTACTTATTATTTTCTGTATTAATAGTGCAAAGCAATTACAGTACAGTTATCCATGCACAAAATTCCTACACATTGACTTATTTCAAGATATTTTTAAACGGACAAGTTTTAATTTCGTAGAATTTGAATCGCAAATTTTTAATGAAGTTACACATTCAAATTCAAAAAATTGCTGCAATGTTTTATGAAAGCCAGTAAGACCATTTTTAAGATTAGAAGTTATTGTACTGGCTTAAAATATGGAAACCTGATTCCATTTCGTTGTCTTATTGCAGATATGAAAGCATATAGAGAAACCAGAGGAACTGATTAGATTTTGAGCCGAATGAGGAACTGATTAGATTTTCAGGTGAATCGGACTCACATTCACCCCAATAATGTGGTTTGCTTAGTATATTAAGCATATTAATAGTATAATATAGTATACACTACGCACTGTACACTGTCCATGAAATCTTTTAACCCATAATATTTCATGTATTAAATAAAAACTATGGAACAGGAAGATATGAATTACGATGCCATTTCACTGTGCCTTAACACCAGAATACCTCTTACTGACAGGAAGCACCCTCAAGGAGTTTCATTTACTACAATGCTAAATCTATCAATCTCATATGAATTAAAATTAGTATTGAACCTCACTATATAGCTTCGATAGTGGTGCATGGTGTATGTAGTGTATGTTACCTATAATAATTCTTAGAGCACACGGGAACATAACGTTGGAGAATATAATAATATTATTGCATATACACGAAGTTTCTGTAACGGTGATGAACGATTGGATTTTGACTGATTCGAAGTAGATATGTTTATGATTAATTGAAGCATAGTGTATTTGTGTACCAAAGTGACATTATTACATTATACCGCATGCACTTGTATACCCATGTTACAGGAATCTAATCAATTTTAGAAAACCTTCTTCCATCATACAATTCCTCTTGTCATCTCTATATGTATACATTATTGTTCATCCTATTTTCGTACTGATATAACCAGTATAACTAATTGGTATACTATTATCAAAGCTATCTACTTAAGCCTATGCTCATTTCGATTTACTGATACAAATAATTATTTCCTAAGAATTCATTATTTATGCAGCACATTTCGAAATAAACCCTTCAAATACCCTTTAAAAAATATAGTAGTGGTCGGTGGTCTCAAAAAAATACCTTTCATATAGGAAATTGTACTAACATGCTATCTCTCGGGCTTATAAATACGATCATGTCCGTATTATACGGGTGCGACTGAACGTGTATGGGTTTTGTGTAACTTTGTAGGGTGGTTAAACACGAATGAAGTGAGTGGATGAAATGTATGTGTTACAGGATATTTGAATTTTCAGGGCTTAACAAATTTTAAATGAAGCCCTGTTCAATAAAATTGACAGTTGTGACCTTTGAAAATACAAAAAGCCTAGGACGGATGCATACGTCCTGTAACATATGTATTATATTGTAGAAATTCATTCACTGTCACTAGTACAGATATTTTGTATGCATAGAAAAAATACGTTAACGTTAGCTTGATTCGATGTGACGTTTTTGAAATACCATCTGAAACGGCAAATATCATTTCGACCGGCAACAAATGCTATGAATAAAACATAAATAATTTCCAACTCCGAACAACATGCTAGACTGTTTTCATTTGCATTGCACCATTTAAAGTATTTATTATTTACTTTATGAAGCCAGAATTATGTTGTAGAAATACAAATATTTTCTCCGTTTGAGACAGCTACCCATAAAAATTATCAAGAGCTATAAATATACTAAAGGCATGTTAAGGACAAGACAAAAGTACCACGTTGCGTTGGTATATTAAATGCATTAAATAAAGAAACTCGTCATAATTCAATATCACATTACTACGGTTGCGGTATTGGCATAATTGATACGAATAAAAGTACAAATGATTAGACAGTTACAAGTAAACGTATAAGTAATACACACGTAAATATAATTAAATGCAGTTAGAATTAGTAAGTTACATTTAGCTGTCACTTTCAACACTCCCAGTCTTTCCTAACTTTTTCTGTTTTTTATTCGCAGATCCTGTAACAGGCACTTGAGGACACGAACTTGTAGCAATGGAAGCGAGAATTCTTTTCGTTAGACAGTTTACCCTTCCAGCTTCAGAATGCAAGAATGAGTCTAGTAGCTGTAAAACAATTTCAACATTGATAGTTACAAATTACAAATGTTAAACTTAAAATGAACATAAGAATTCGCAAAGCGATACAAGTGGTATATCTTACTTCAACATTAATATTTTGCTGGACTAAAATATCCCTATTTTCTGGGCAGCCATACGTTGCAGCAACAAGTGTCGGAATAATTGTTTTACAAAGTTTTGGCTCCGTGAAAAATTCTTTAGGAAGGCTGCATAGTTGCTGAAGAACTGTAGGCGTTTGTCCCGATTGGATAGTTACCTGAAATTATATAAATAATTTATAGGTATCGCGATACACATATTCCATTTTTTGTTGGCACTTATAACTTATAATTTACGTTGTTCCTTAGAAAATACCTGGTTGTGTTTGTTAACCACCGTAAAATTCCCAACTGCAATAACCAGTTCATTTAAGAGCCTTCTCATATTTTGATTGGCCCTATAAGGAACCACCTGCCAAAGCAATTGACTCGCAATATGACGAAACTGAAGGGATACTGCTTCAGATCCTAGAACGTTCTATTTAATTGGAGCAATAAAAACATTAGATTAAATTGGTTCCCAAAAGGTAGCACATATTTATATTTAACTCCTCAATCATTATATATAACATACAGCATAATTATTGAAACCTAACCTGCAAAGCAACGATATCCAGTTTTGCAACCGCGTTTATAAGACACAAAGTCGTTTTAACAACCGCAGCAGTTCTTTCTCCTGGAGGAGGTGGGGGTGGTAGAGATTCAGTTTGATTACAACCAGGTGTGAGTCGAGGTCTAGTAGGAGCTCCTTGATACAACAACAACGAATATGACATTGAAACGGCTCCTGCAAGCTCAGAGGATTCTAATGCAGCCAATAATTGAGTAACGTCCGGTTCACGTTTGCTACCGTTCGTCCCATTTAGAGATTTCTGCTCCCAACTATAAATTATGAAAATGGAAAATTCATGTTCTGTTCATTCATTTCATACATATTGCATATTTAGGTAATACAGTACAATTGAGTATTTATATTTATTGTGAAATGTACCAGAAGCTCAGTGCATAGATGTTCACTGTAAGAAAGTCTAACGATACTTTTAACAGTTCAGCTACGCTTGGCTGATTATCAACAGGACCACGAACACCACTACAGTACACGGACAAGCGGTCAACTACTCCCGACGCAACTAAGTACCTGCATTTAACAAATAAATCACCATTATTTTTATGCATAAGATCAGATAAGTAATTCAAACGTCCCATAATTGGGTCCCTACCCTATTATATCTTGTGTCCTTGTTAGTACATCATTAAATTCAGCATTACTTAAAACCCTCATAATTCCTACGAAAGGGTCTGGAACTATGTTCATGATGTTAAAAAGCAATTCCATCACAGATTCTGCATAAAAACAAATAACCATAATCAAATTAATGTTTTTAAACAATAATTCTTGAATAGTACTTTTATTAACCTATAACAGGATCGCTTGGTAAAGGTTCATTAGCACCGATTGGAGATCCGCACAACCACCGGTTTCCGTCCGGAATCAAAGCCTTTAAACAAATTTCTCATTGAAAAACCATAGTTGGTGCTTATTTTCTTGATTTGTAAGCTCGAATAAAGCTAATGATGTTACTTAATTGTTTCCAACCCTAACGAATTCATTATTACTGCTGTATCTTTTTGCACCAAAAGATTAACACTTACATTCCACCGGTTAACGCACAAATCCATGATGGCACACATGCAAGTACTGCGAAAAATGTACAAAGTATTTGGCAAATTCTGGTAAGAAATTCCAACGAGTAGAGTGCAGGCAGCGACCAGGACCCTAAATAGGATTTTGATAAAGATTAGAAAAGGAACTACATAATTAAGACAAGGAACAACAATTTTAACCGTAAAATATACTTTATCGGTAAATCTGATGCTGTGCATTCAAGAACCTTCCGTGCAACATCAACAGCACCAATTCCAATGGCAGCTTCCTGGATAAACGTATTCTATAAAAAGAGCAATAAATTACTTGTGTGCCATAATGTATATGATGCCGTAAAATACCTATCTAATAACAGTTGAGGTTTTAATTTAAACGTACCCTGACACTATTTTTGCGAATTTCTACCATCAAACGATCCATTGTTGTCGCCATTGCAGGAGTTCCCTTCTCAGCATTGAACATAGCAAGCAATCTATCTAGTTCTTTAACATTTTTCTGCATTTTTGATTTCAGTGATGGATCCCCTCGTAGCTTGTCAGTCCGAGAATTTTTGTCTTGCAATTCAAAGGTTTGGCCGCTAAGCACAAGACAAAAAATTAATTTTCGGGTTATCTAGGTAAGAATAGTATCAATGCTAATGTAATTGAAATGTATATTTTAGTAAGCGAAAGTAAATATTCAAAATCGCACAAATATAGTCAATATAGTTAATGGTCAAAGTAAAAACCTTTCTGTCAGTTTTTGCATCAATTTTTTGCATTGCTTTTTAAGGGTCTTATATCGATTTTTATCAAGTTGCACTTTGGCATCAATTTTATCAAGTTGAACATCAGTAATAAATTTCAGACCAAAGTTTTCCATCCCCAAAGTAGAAGATGGAGGTAGATTTTCAATCTTTTTAACAGCATCCAGATGGGCACGTCCTCTTAAATGTGCCAACTCTTGCACTTCAGATTGAACCTAATTAGAAAGAATCATTACTCAATTACTTAGTTTCAAAAGAGATTTGAACTTGTAATGTTGGAAGTAACAAACTTGGTAGATTCCAGTAACTAATGTGACACAATTAAAAAGTAATCCACAGAAAGTATGAGCTACTGAGCTCCTATTGTCAAAATACTGCATACTTATGTGCACTTGGCACCAAAATATAGAATACAATTTACGGAGGAAAATGGAACCGGATGTTAAAGGGTGGGGGTTAAAGGGGGGGTTAAATGAGGGGTTAAACGGGAGGTTAAATGAGGGGTTAAATGAGGGGTTAAACGGGGGGTTAAATGAGGGGTTAAATGAGGGGTTGAAATGCCTCAGATCTGTGTGCCATTTAGTTTGTCCAAACTCAAATGAGAATCAAACTTGTAAACTTACCGTTACTTTACATAGAGTACACATCCGAACAGAACTAGGAATGGAATTTTCTTCTTGCGTTCTAGGAACACTTAGTTCAATAGCTTTTTGTCGAATATGTTCCATGTTCTCTTCATGTCGTCTAGCATGGATTTCCTGTTTTTGAATTATCTTTTTCTGAAGTTCTTCTTTCTCTGCTTGCTTAGCTGCGTTTAATGCTGATATTCTTTCTTCTCGATCTCTGGTAAATCCAAAATATTATTACAGATCTAAGATTTATGGTGATTTATGTGACATCTTATGTTGTTTTCATTTAAAATAAGTGATTGGCAATGACAATATCAGCATGACATGACATACTATTTAATTGCAAAATAATACATTTATCATGTGTATACTACAGAAAATAGATAGAAAATAGAATTATTTACAGGAAAGAAAGTAACCAAGACAGGAAACGTACCTTGCTTTCTCTTGGGCTAATTCAGATCTTTCTTTGGCTCGTTCTTCTTTCTCCCTAGTAATCCTCTCTTCAGCCTTACGCCTTCGTTCTTGCATTGTTTCCAATTTCCCCTAAAATCAGTTAAAATGTGTTTGAACTCAGGGCACATAATCACATAACTAAGGTGAGCAACCGAAAATCTGATTTCAATCAGAAGGTTTCAAGGAAAGCTGGACAGAATATTGATGAAGTTAAAACATTCTTTCAGCTTTAACATCCTCAATTGCCTCTTGAGGCCACTTTTTACATGTAATGCATCAATTAAATAAATAAATTACTGAAGCAACTTTGAAATATTAAAAAGGAAATGTACCTGCCAGCCATTCCTGATTCGAAATTGCCTTTCTATGACAGCAGACGCTTTGGTGGCTCTTTCTTCCAGTTTCAATTTTCGTTCTTCGTGCATTGTTTGGAGTCGGCCCTCTATTTCCTGAAGTAATGATAAAGGAAAATTCAAACAAGTGTACATAGTATACACATCCATCCAAACTTAAAATTATTAAGCAATAGGCATTGTTTGGTAAAAGTACCTGCGCCGATGCAAAATAGTCGTGTCTTCTATTCTGGGCTTCTAGACAGTTTATAAAAGCGATTTCTTTAGCTTTAGAATCTTCATCATGGGCTTTTCTTACAATATCTTTTAAGTACTTTTTTCTCTTTTCTGCAGCTCTTTCTCTTCTCTCTTCAGCCTTAGCAATCAGTTCAGTTCTCTCTTCGTAGAGTCGTTTAGTTGTCTCATTCAGAGCTTCAAACTATTTCAATCAATTTGAGAAAATATTAGTACTTACAATGTTATTGATATTCTTATTACATTGAATTAACAAATTAATGTGCACATTTTTAAAAACACTGACCCTTTCACTAAGTTCAACATAACGATTAAATTTTGACTGCAAAAGTTTTTCCCTATTGCTTTCAGCTTTAGCAAGTTTTGCTTTTTGTTTTCGAAGCGTTTCTGCTCCATCACAGCGTTTTGCAGGTGACATTAGTTTCTCCCGCAATGTAACAATGCGACCAGGTTCCCGAGGAGCAAATTCTTCTGCTGCAAAATTACAAAAGCATCCAAAAATGTTACACGTGTGGCAATTTAATGATATTATATCCATTCCCAATAGAGCAAGTGGAGTTAAAAAATCATATTGCACACCTTTAGATTCATTGTTTTCAATAGAAATGAAAAAAAATTGCTCAAGCTCTTGTTCTGGATCATCATTTACATCTATTATATCCGGAACTGGACTAGCATTTTCCGAAATATCATGATCTTGGCCATCGTGGTCATCTTCTGCTTCATTTTCAATCTACATCATATGTAAATAGAAAATAATTCCGCTTCTTTTTAGAGCACTCATTATTCATCAATAGAGAACTAATCAATAATCATACCATTTCGAAATCCTTTTCTACTTGGAGAAGTTCTTCTTCTAAAAGTTCTTCCTCGCGTATGGCACTGTCTAAGGCAGCTTCTTTGCGCTTAATCTCTTCATCATCGACAGAACTTTCGTCATCAACTTCCTTCCACTGATTAGAAGCGGACAGATCATTTGTGTCAGCTTTTATTTCAGATAAAGTTTCCAGGCGGCTATTGTCACATCCTTCAGTACGGGACTGCAACTTGTCATGCTTCATCAATTTATCCTTAGTTAACACATATTTTTTATTGTCAACATTCGGGTTAGAAAGCTTTTGTTGACTTTCACTAACGGTATTATCGTCAACAGGGAGAACAGTTTCAGTCGGTGGAAGTTTCTCACTTTTGTCTTCATCTTTTTCGCTAAATTCAGAACTATCTTCCATAGCTACAGCTAACTTGACTTTCTTTGGTCCACATTCTGAAGAGATAGGAGCTAATGATTTAGTTTTCGCATTTTGCCCTTTCGTATTTACATTATTCCCCAATACGTTTTTATTATTTTGAGTCACAGGTGACTGTTTCGAACTTTTTCCTCTGTTGTCAGGTTTCTGTAATGGCATCTTTGCTTTATTTTTAGAAGATATGGTACCGTCGGTTGAAGTAGATCCTTTTATGCTCCGTGCACTTAATGAGGAACTACTCCCCCCATGACTCTTTGAAGTAGCCAATGACGAAGAAATCATGTTAGATTCTTCTTTACCAACTTTGGTTTCTTTTTCCTTATTCGATTTCGAATTAGGGACTATTGATCCGGAAAGTTTTTTGCTAAGAGTGGCAGATTTTGCGGGGGCTTTTGAGCTTTTCCCTTTCGAATTGTTATTCACTCCACCTTAATCATCAATAATAATCATTGTCACAATAATGTAAGGAAAATATAATTTTATTAATTTCTGATAGCAGTAAAAGAATGGTTACCGTTTTCCTTTTCCGCTTCAGAAACATTCGGTTTCTTTTTACTTTGGGTGTCATTGGACACAATAGCGGAATCGGGTCTACTTTTGATAATAGGATCACCACTACCATCATCTTCCAGCAGAAAAGGAGCTGTTGCGAGCACCGGTAACGAAATCGTCGAAGAAGGAGCATAGAATCGCGACTTGAAATAGCTTATTGGTGTATTATTTGAATGTGGAACTGAATGTGCAACTGGAGGACTGTTTTTATTCGCCTTATTGTCTAATTTGGTGTGCCGAGCTTTTGAAGTCGGTGATACAGATTGAGGAGAGCCTCCAGACCGAGAATCGTTGATTCCCTTTTCAGAAGAATTCCTAGATAGATTAGCGCTTGAAGAGTACAGTGATGAACTTGACGGGGACCATTTAGAGCGGTTTGACCGAGCCCTTACAGTTTCCCATCCATCTAATTAATAGGCAGAATAATTTCATAAAACGAAACAAATAGTTCATCTATACATCATGAAAAAATTATATAACGGTTTTTTACCTTCATCGACAATGCTATTTCTTTTCCTACTGCATGTTTCATCAGGAAGAGATACAAAGCTATTAGAATGCGGCCGTTGAAACTGCTTTCCTTCGGCGGTATTTTCCTTGCTTGGTTTATACTGGGCTTTTTCTTTAGAAGATTGATCAAAAGACTGCTTGTGAATACTATTTTTATTATTGTGGACGTTGGCACAATTACGTTGTAAAGGAGGATTGATCATAGACTTAGATCTCACCACACCCGGTTTCATCAGAAGGGGATTGCTATTGTTGCTCGCTACAGGTTTTTGCTAAAAATGTTACATCATTATTGCAAAGTTATTTTATAAAGCTTTTTCACCTCACATTTCGTAGTACTTTCGTAATAAATGTCGAGTTTGTTTAATATGCAAAAATTAATGTGCACATAATTAATTACGATTTAATGAGAAAAACAAAGACTCAAATTAATTTGGAACAAAACGAGGATTGAAACTGAAAATAAAACAAACGCAAGCGTTTACACATTAACATTCGTGAATACTATTATAAACAATATATACAATTAAAAGCTATGTTCTTGGTATTGTCGTACACGCGGATGTAAATTATTTTAATTTTGTACAGCATAATACGAATTATCATTGAAAAATTAACGTTACTGCTAAAGGCAGGGTTGATGTGTTGTTAAGTTCAAGGTAATTAAAAGCGCAAATATTATGATATTATTGGCTGGTTAGTTACAATTAAAAGTGGGTCTTTTGACGTATAAATATAATAATACAATTAATTATGTCTGCTTAGTACATTATAGGGTTAGAGAAGAAAAGTTATAAAGGTCCACAACTGCAATTAATAAAACTGTTATAAAGAAAGTACGGAAACGTGAGTGAAGTGCATAGACATAATAATTTCGCATTGAACATTTAATGTTAGGTCGGAAATTGAAATATTAAGTGAATGTAAAGTGCATAGTCTGACTTAAGTG
>JABASH010002204.1:0-21349 GCA_019776445.1 Tomocerus maximus
AAAAAGGTTTAACCGTGGCCTGGGTTCGTGTTGGTGAGTGGAGTAGTAGAAGCGGAGCTGAGAGGTTATACCTACACACACACAGAGACTGTCGGCTTTTCAATAGTAATAGTAGATATGTACATATAAAATACATTCAAAATCACAAGGTACTTTTTAAAGTAGAGTGAGGTGAAGTAAACTAAAAATTGCAACTTTCTAGTTCACATACCATCACCCTAACCTAACAGTAGACGCAAAATAGAAAAATAGGACATGACAACTTACTCCAACTTTTTCATTGACAGACATCGTATCGTGTGTACTTAGCAAACAATATATTGCCTTGCCTTGCGATACCACTCTGTTTACCATTAGAATGCATAATATGTTGTCCTATCCTATATGTGATAGTATCACTGCATTCTAGCATGCTATATATAGGCATAAATAGCATACTACAACTTACTATACAGAAATACACTGCTGTGTAATAAGGAGAAAAGCAATGGAATGTCGCTGAGAATTTACGAGAGTTCAGTCCCCCTGCATCCACCAGTGGAGCATATCGCCGTCGTCGTCAACTGAAAGCAAAGCCGGTGACGAAAAAACGAAAAGAGGGGCATAAATAGGGCATTAGAGTACAATAGGAATAAAAGTCAAGTCGAAGGATGTCACTGTATCGTTGCATACTTCCATCGGTTGTCAGAATTTACGCTTAACGAAACGAAACCAAGAATAGACAAGGCGGGCGATACCGAAGAATTGTGTGTATGCCTTTCATTTCCTTCGTTTGGAGAAAGCTTTAAGTTAACGTTGACTTTTGTACGGAATGCGATGAGACGAAAAATAGAGAAGCAACTCTGACTTGGGAATCTTACATCCTGCACCAGCCTAAAGTAATTCTATTTCGTTTACGTTTGGCATGACTTGAGGTTTACAGTTTAGATTACAACTTTCATGTAGAACACACTACTTAAGTACCGAAATGTATATAGTGAGTCACACAGTAGCAGACTCCGTCTTTGTGTTTAATATGTAATGTAGTAGTACTTTCCCTTGGATCTTGTCAAGCAATACAGTCACCGAGTAAACAATTCTATCCAAAAATGCATCTAAAGTCTCTTATCCATTTACTAAGGAGACTTTACTCGTAGTATAAAATAGCAATACTCAACACCACATGACGCAAAATAATGATTCGACAGCATATGGCTCTTCTTCTGTACTTATGTGATGTTCCTACTGCATGGGTAATAGTAATGTCACTATGTACCTACTTACTCTACTTTAATATCAACAGATACATAACTGTATAATCTGTTATAGAGGATCTAGTATATAGATTGATACAATTCTTAAGTACATTAAAGGAACTATGTCAGCTAATAGCATTGCTTTGCCATTGCTACAAATACTACGAAGTAGAATTCAACTGAAAAGACTACACGATTATACTTTTACGTCTGTAGTTTATATATATGTAAAAAGCACATTGAGCTACTGTGTCATGTCATTTTGTTTTCTATAATGTCCTTAAACAAACTTTTCAGAAATGAAACTACATAGTTCGGAAAAACAATTTGAGCAGATTTTTATCGACTGTTCTAAGTATTTTGCTGTGCTTTCTTTGCTCGTAAGCAGGAAAACAGACAGGAAAGGCGGTTACTTAAACCTTGAGAAATAAAATCCGCTTTCTTTCTCCACCATATTACGTTTTGCTCTACATTCAATATTCAGCGTGTAAAATGTATGTGTACAAACATGTATACGTATTTAGCTATAATACTATTTGCATCTATAGTATAGTGTGTTATGTAAGCCATACCAAATGCCAATTCAATACATTCCCTTTTATACAATATTCATACCGAGTACATTGTTAGGTAGAGATAGGGTATACACTATTTCAGCAGCAAAGTCATAGAAATTCACTAAATAAATAAACTTACAAGCTAAAAGCTAATTGAACATCATTGACTGTAGTTCCCTTGCTTGTAAGCATGTGATTACGAATGTTACTTTCTCCTAATCATTTATCAACGAATAAACGCCATAAAATTTTCCGGCTGTTTTACTAATGGCTAATGAAGTTTATTTGCCTCACGTGAAACTGTGATGTAAATGTTTTGGCTCATACTGTTTTTTAATGGATGTGAATGCATGTGTAGCCCAACTTGGAATAAGTAGGGGGCATCGCGAACTATTTTCCTGACAAACGTGATATTATATGTACAGGTAATAAAATAAGTTTTGCTTATTGTTACTGCTAATAATACTACAGTATACCTTGTCAAACAATGGCTAGGCACGGCAGAAATGTTAATGCCCTTGATACTGTCGCATACTGGCCTATTCTGCTTTTTTATTTATTTATATTGTAATAATTGCTCTAAAGTACTATCATTGGACTGAAGAAGAAATAATACCATTCCCATTTTTCGCTCAATACATTTTCTGATAGCTAATAATCATGGCCTCCAAAAATAAAAAGAGTGTATGTTATCCAACAACCAACTGATTTTATCAACCAGTTCCGAATTGTGAAAACTTTCCCATAAGAAACCCGCAATTGTAGATTACTACCATGAATAGTTTACAAAAACAATATGTGAGCACCTTACTCAACATCTAAATTATTCACTAGGTGAACCCACTGTGTTTCGTCTGAGGAGCAATTTTTACAAGAATTTAATGGACACAAAACACAACCACAGCACAATGCATTTGCAATGTGTGAACAAAACGTACTTTGTACCATTTGAAAATGGATGATTATATGGCATTCACCGACCTAGCTATAGATTGAAAAGATTGTGCTACACTGCTACAGAATTCTAAATTTATTGCAAGAAGGTATGCCGCCACGGTTACTTTCAGTACTTATAATTTACAAGTTCGTACCTACAACATGGTAAGTGATACCTAATAAATTCCTCCACAAGTGATAATTTTTGTGTTTTATACGTAGTGCGACGTGTTTATGTGGTTTTCATGCACATTCTCATTAATTCAAGACTAATAATCATTTATAATTTAATACATGGACAACAATTATAATAAACTAGCACATCACTCATGTATAAGTTATAAATAAGCAGTAAAGTTGTTGTACATAAACCAACAAAGTTGCCACCTAACTTTCGCCAAGTAAAAGCACGTTATAACATTTAAAAGCTTAAAAAGTGGTGAAAGTTATTTTGCAACTGACTTATGTCGATCGCTGTAGGTTAATATTCGTGCCTTTTCTTGATGGCGTCGCTGGTTTTAAGCAAATATCATGTAGCTATAGCTCTTGAATGCATTGCGTTTTGATTTGGGGGCAAGGAAAAATAAAAATGCCATGTTTCCACATACATAGTGAAAGTGGTGTTAATTCCATGTGCGTTATTTTAGCCTGATAGAATTCATCGAAATTGTACGGCCGCTAATAGACCATCATCGTGGCATTAAAAATCAAGGAGGTTACAAGGTACCTATCGTCATCGGCAACCCTGCAAGACAGATATAGGCTTTTAGACTAACATCTCATACTTAAATATAACAATTTTATAGCCAATTCGTAAAAATAGACCAAGAAAGAACCATAAGCCGAATGTTTTGCTGTATTTGCAGGACTGTTTTGGCGAGGTACTCTTAGGAAAGCTAGACTTTCTATTACCACAAAAATGTAGACTTACTACATTATTTAACGCTTTGCCTCTGATATGGCCTAACATTATTGATCTATTATTATCGTTACCAGATAGAGTGTACTACTGTATAGATATGTAAGCCATAATAGCAGATAAAAAATTGATAAGAGTAAACTTTTCGTTATTCTGAGGTAACTAGTCTTAACTAGTCCGTCGATAACTACGCACACACATTACAGTTAAATGGTTTGGATTGAGGTTTTTCCACTTAATTTTCGTAAGTTAACAAAGTTAGGCGAAGTTTGCTTTAGCTATCAATTAGCCTTTCATCTTTCAAAGCGAAAATTGAATGAGTAAACAGAGTTAAACTGGGATTATTTCCCAGATGCTCTATCGCTTTACAATATAAGCAAGTAAAAATAATTGAAAAGGGGGAGCCGTTGAATTAGAGGTTGTTATTGCTCCTTTAATGCAGTAGTTCTTAATAAAATTGAATTTTAAATAGGCAGTAATGACACTCTGGCTTGAAAATAATTGTACATAATGATGTGAAAGTGCTGGCTTTGTGATTTAGGGAACGGAAGGGGAATTACGGAGAGTGAAGTTATGTAGAATGTGTACACTGTACATAGTAGCATAACAAAATATAGTAAAGACCATATACTAAATAGACTCCGTAAGTACAATAGTGTAACACTGTAGAATAATGGCAGTAGGTCTTACGGTAGTAAGCAAAGGAAAGTCAAAAGGATAGCTGGGGAACACATTGCAAGTGAAAAAAGGATTAGAGTTTGGAAACCCAGGGGGCAAATGGAATGAGTACGGGAACTGGATCCGGAATGGGAGCTGCAATGGGAGAGGAACGGAACGAGAAAGAAGGAAATCATGAGAATGTTGTTGACTAATTGGATGAGTATATAAAAGAGCATCGACTACAGAAAAGATATAATGTAATGACTATAACAATGAACAAAAACTCCTCTATAATAAAGCAGCAAGACTTTTAACTATGCACTAGTTCGTTCCTCCAGTTTTTCTGTCCTCTGTCTCTATACAGCTTACGTCTCTATACTTTAAATACATTACGTCAAGTCAACTCTCACTGCTTTACCCCTTGTCTATATAAAAGCCTATTATATTTAGACATCTTACTCAGTAGAGAGATACCGTGAGGAAGTCGGATATGTTATCTCAGAATTTCGACTTATACGTCTAAAGAATCCTACGAAAGAGGATGCTTCCATTGAAATGAGCAAGAAATTCTACATTATTAGTACACTTCATTACATCTTTCACTTAGTTGTTATTGCTTTTCCTTGCATAAAATTAAGACTTTGTAAAAAGTTGAAGTTGACATTCTACTGAACTTAGTTACTGAGTTGCTAAAGCTGATACCTAGGTGAATAGGCGATTTAAGTTCAAGCTATAAACTTTATGGGGATGAGTGCAGCGTTTTAGTTTACTTTTCCTTTTGTTAGCAATACGCCAGTGAATCTTACCCGCCTCTTATATCTGTCCTGACATATGCATTACTACGGTATACCGAATTAATTTACTTTTACGGGTTAGACTGTAAATTAATACTTTATAACAACCATAACAAGTACTTTCAATAGTAAAGACGCAAGTAGAACGTAGGGAGTTTTGTAGGATTTTATTCTAAGAATGAAGGAATGGATTGAATTACAGCGGTCGATCAAGATTTAAGACTTGAAAAATACTCTTTTTAATTACAGCATTAGTATGCTATATAGTACTTGGCGGTGTCTCAGAAGCTACAGGATGCCGTTACATAGTCTTAGAAGAGCTACTTAAGAAAGTAAACAAAATAAAACTAAATTGGCCTGCATTGCTTTGGAGGACTTCAAAAGTGTTGCGTGGGTTTGGTTTACCAAGGTTTTCCATTATAACCTTTATAGGAATTTTTATTGAAAATTAATAATAAGACTAACTACCACTGAAAATTTCGACGCATATGGCTTTAGTGTTCACGACAATGAAAGTTCGCAATATCTATAGAGAAATATAATGACTTTCTAGTATACGAATTAGGATGTCACATCAATAATGCATTTTCAATCTAGAGGAATCACGAAGGAAAGTCAATAAGACTGGCAGCTGCAACCTGCAACTTAAATAACCAGTTCAAAAAGTAAAGTAGAAAGTACGCATAATACATTAGACATAATATCAACGAAGAAGTTGTTTCCTGTGGTTCGATGTGGTGTGGAGAGAAGACATTTCGTGACTTAAACCAACCGTATAACCAAACGATCAAAGTTACGCAATTTCTTAAAAACAATTTTATTGAACATACTCATTATTGCATAGTTCATGTAATGTAACCACCACCACTGAAAAATAGATTCAATAGCATGCCCTACTAAAGTGAATACTTCAGCTATACTTCTCCATGAATTTGCGGTAATACAGATTAATATCGCTAATAATATTCACCAACCTTCATGGGTGGACCCTTTCATGACAGACTATGTAAGTAATTGAAAATTAATACATTGGAAGCATTCACAAACCTAATTTGACTTTGTTACTTTCCTTTGGCTGTCTAGATACCTAAGAAATTAACAGTGCGACCACAATCGAAGTCGTGAATTTGGATGGCAGAAATATTAAATATTAACCTTAAAATGATTTTAGGATGCTGTTATTACTTATTCCGTTGATTCCCTATTGTGAAGTAGATTATTTTTCGGCAGTTGTAAAAACCGTTATCAACATCAACCCTAACCAGTAACTATCTGATTCCATTCTCTCAGTTCACTACCTTTCCGTTACTTCCTCGTGTGCAGTAAACAGTGTAACGCTAATTCCGTTACTTACCTTACGTTGACCTCGGTCTTTCATCTTTTCATTGTTTAGAAAACAAAAAAGGGTTAGGAAAAGAAAGGGTAGAGTGTTTTATCGGTCGAGTTTTTGCGGTCAAGTGTTTTAGTTGCACAGGCTAGTGGAGACAGTTTTTTGACTACTTTTATTAAGCTACCTAGGTGAATAATACTGCATGTTGCAAGTGCATCTTAAGCAAACTACTTCTCCTACAAGCATGCCTTTCCCGGCTTTCCCCGTATTGGAGAAATAAACTACGAAGATTGCCTATGTATTTGTGTACATTCATGTATCAATTTTAATCAGATTATAAATATTGGAAAACATTGTTTTTTTCTACCGGAGAATTCTTTCTTGTGCACAGGCTATCGTTTCACATTACACATCCTTGGTCAAATTGAGATTTGCTTTAATTTAAGCCATTGGTTAATCCTTCTATAATGTTTCTGGGCGCACCCCCCGCAGTGAACATACCCAATGAAAGCCAAAAAACGACAATGTTGCGGAAATCGAACTAATATAAGTGCATTATACTTAAGAAATGGTCACGTCTCAAGAAATGCCTTGGCTTAAAGAGAATTTCAAATATCCAAGATTTTAACCTTGGACAATCGAATTGCAACCAGAATGTTTTAATCCAAATAACAGTTACTACTTAATGGCTACTTCAGCGGGCACAGCATGAGGGAATGTCAATTATATAGGATGTCTATGACAATCATTGTAGGGTTGCAATTTGCCAGTGATGGGGATTTGAGTAATCTCTCAATCATAATATGAAGTTGACATAGGGTGGATTTGAGTTAGTTAGGGAGCCACAAAACAAAACGATATTACAGCTACGACTGTACAAAATAGGGCTGGGAAAGCTGCACATAAAATATATCCGTTAGCACCATTTCCCCAAATAAAAAAACTATCTACTTAGCTAAAGGTACAATACAATGTATAGGTACTATAACAAACATATCTTTCAGCACACTAGAAGCCCAAACTTTAAAGTATAACACAGTTAGACCACCTATTTCGGTTTTTATTACCTTTCAGATTCAGACGATGACCATTCTCTGCATTGTGCATATATGCTAGCTATGAAACTTGAAGCTTCACAAAATGTACAACAATGTCGGGAAAAATTTCATTTTTCTTGTAATATGTACCTACTTTTCTATTCGTATTCCGAGAAAGTTTAGAGAAACATAATAGCAAACTAGAAATTAAAGAATAGTTGCGATCAACTCAGCTTACATCAGCCAGAAATGAAACAGAAATATTGTGCTGCCTAACACGTTCACATGTGCTTGAGCAATTCCCTTTCTTAGTTTCTCCGCTCGTTCGTGCAAGAAGGGCAGGGGTAGAAAAAGCAATAAAAAAATCACGCGAGATCAGTATTTCTGTGTATAGTTTGGCTTAGATCGTCACGTCACAAGGGCTACGGCTAACATTGAATTTCAACGTAAATAAGCCGTATTGAATTACTTTCTACCAGCTAATATGTCTAAACTATAACACATGTAGATATAACGACAGATATAATAAGTAAAAGTATGCATGCATGTCCGCATATACTTTTATACTGTTGAGTTGGGAATTGTTCTATTCTATAGTTCTCTGCGCTCGTGTTATTCCTCGGCTTTCCATTGTTCTTTATTCATGGACAGCCAATCTCAATCAGTTTACCTCGAAGTAGAATTAAATGAACAAAACTGGGCTGCAGAAAAATTCCTACGTAGCAATTCCTTTTGTAAGGATGACATACAAGGACTTTTCTCGCTTAATGCATATTTACGGCATAACGTTAGCAATACTCACTTGAAGTCATATAATACTACCTCTTTGCGCATTATAAGACAGGTAAATTGAGCATAGCAATATAATTATGTACATAGGGATTGCAATAGACATGTTGATGCCTTGATGGATATCGAGTCTAAGTAGGTATACCGTAATTATTAAGGATTTTGAAATATTATATGCATGTACATTGTACATTCCAGTTATAGTGCGGTACGTTCACGTACGTACAATATATATATATTGTACGTACGCACTGAACATATTTATAATATTCAGCGTCTAGGACATATTTGGGAATAGACGTCGCGAACCTATATTAGTGCATTGTATGGCTAACCTCCTTTACAATTAATGATACGGACTTGCCAAAGTGGTTTTCTGGAAGAAAATTGATATGGTGAGAGAAATTGCTACGCAAATTATTTCTTTATAGTAAATTCCTTTTCATTTGGAAAATTAACAATTGATTACTCACTAATGGTCAAGTCAGTATAAACTTATATATTATAATGTGTGGTATTGTAGACGTGGTATATGACTCAGAATGTGCAATATACCTTTATAAAGCAACTTAGGTAAACAATTCTCAGTAAAGGTGACAAGGTGAGTTGGTACAGTATTTATTCCATCGCGAGTTACTAATGCATACTAAAGACTTTCATGTAACTACAGCACTCAATGCTGAATGCGTGTATAGAGGCTACTTAGCTTGAGGGTTTCAGAATACAATTCTCCGGAGCAAAGACACTTTTAAAATTAAGAGATTAGATCTTGTAACATTAGAAAGGACATTATTTGCAATGTCATTGACTTTCACTCAAGTCTAATTTAGCACTGTCAACAGCTTTCTTATTAAAATTGCAGCTACATGACAGTTAAATACCAGAGATAAAACTTTCTAATGGGACACAATTACTCATAGAAAAACTACACTGGAGGAAAATTGTCTTTAGTCATGTTAGTAGTAAAAGTGCAGAGCTAAGCAGTTCATTGTCCACGCCACTACTCAAGGAACCTGCCACTACTTATACATGAGGTATAAAACAGTGAGTAGGCTTACGTAAGATTGTTTCGTAAGTTTTGCAAGTTTTTCGCAGAAGGGTTACTGTTGAATATGATATCCGTATTTGTAAAAACGTAAATTGTTCTCGTGCGGATTTATGGGAATATTGCCAATTGCATTTTCTACTTCGTAAGCTTGGTCGTGATACATTATTACTGCGCAAGAAACTAACAATAGTGTAATAAATATCTGTGTACACCTATACTGAAAAAATAGCCATCAAACCATATCGAAATCGACATGGCACCTCATGCCCCGAATTATAAACCATTTTTGGAAGTCTTCCCCATTCCTTTTCTAATATTATTGCTATCCGGAGCTTACTTTGCGTTACTTACATTACTTGGTTTTCGTTGAACAAATTCAGTTCCAGTTTGCTATACATATTACACAGGAATGTTATTGATACTGCCACTCGCAAAGAAAACCTTATGCTATAACGTGGTACAGTTCTTATTTAGGAGAATAATAATATTTTGTAACATAGATGTAAGGAACGCTCTCACATACTTTCAGAGAAGCCGAGCTATAGAAAGTTCAGTATAAAAACGCAGTGTGAGGTGAGTATCTACAAGCACAGAACACCTACCTAGGTGATATATCTACATAGGTATGTATATATAGTAATGCGATACTTACACTAACAAAGAAAGGAACAGAATACTAAAGTTCGCCAGAAAATACACATTTACTCACCCTAAACGTAAACGGCATTGCCTGATGCTTATGGTAATAGCTCCGTGTAGAGGTAAAAGTTAGGTATGCCTTTGCACGGTTGATATGGATTTAGATACACAAAAACAGACCTATTACTTACCTACTTTTCTTCTGGCAAACTATACAAGACCACACAGCACAAGTTAAGCAAACAAAGCCACTTTTCTCTTGACTTTCGTGGCTTACTATGCGAAACAGTATGTAGGTGTGGGTTCTACAGAGTGTACCTCTAGTATGTATTCATATCAAATGATAAGTAGTATTACTTTCTCTTGCTTTCGCCTCTTTCTTTTCTTTCCCTCAAAGAGTACAATCTCCGTAAAACTGAAAATGAGTAGCTCTCGAATATATTTCCCAAGCATGTGACTATGTGACTTTACTCCATTACCCAGAAATTCTATAGAGCTATCAAATTCATGATATAATGATGCATATTATCTGAATAAGGTCGACACAGTGCTTACTAAAAGTGACTTATTCAGCACTACAGGATTTACCACTCCGTCATATATAATTTCCCACTTTATATTTTATGGACTGCACATGGCTATATAGTAGTGCGGTAGAAACTTAAAATGAGCTATCTATGAGTACAGGCCTCGTTCACATTCTGTATTTGTAAACTACATTACTAACAGTTTTAAACACTATAATGCAATCATTAGTATGTAGTTCAAGTGCATAGTCACCATGAAAATTGTGCAGATTGTGCTGCTGAATGAGGTTTTCATTGATTGCATTACTCATTTAACTCATTTCGATGGTTTAGCTTTGCAAGCATTTAAGCATTTAAGTTTAAGGCAACTGTAAAAGCTGCATCTACTGCAATTATGAGCAACCCTTAGCTCGGATTTATATAGTAAATAAACTATAAGTTTGTATAGAGTAAGCCAAATAGCACTACATTTAGTAGGCTACATTAACATTATTAGAGTAAATGCATGAATGTCATTTTACAGGGTTTCACATAAAATATTCGTGAGAAATTGTCGTTTATAGAAGGGAAAGAACATTAAACTTGACTTTGTCCTGCGACATTTCCACTTGACAAACTTTTTCATATTTACTCATCTCAGTTCCAGCTGCTGGTATACTGTAAAGTAAAACATACTTAACATAACTGCATTTGGACTCTACATTGTATATTGCAGAATATAACCGTATAGTCAGTCAGACAAGGATTTCCGTTCCATGGTAGGCTACCTAGACAGATATAATAGAAATACTATTGCATTATGACCATAGAAATCTTATAGGTATATTATTTGTATTATATAATCCTGAAAGTTCTCTCTCTGTGTGACACATGAACTCATACATGCCATGTCACACCGGTGAAGTGTAGGAACCTACATCCGTTTGTTTTTGTCTTCCAGTTCCAGTGCTCGACGGCTATTGCTTGTCTTCTTTAGCAGCACAGAAAAAAGATTGCATGTACAGATAGTGTTCGTAGTATTTCAATGTAAGAGTCAAAATATTGTTCCGCCGACTCACATTTCCTCCGACACTGTTTTCCTGAGAATTGCTATAATGTTGGTTGTACCTATCTAGGGGCTCAAAATGCACATAAAATGTATGCTCCCTCCTTTTCCCACAATTTCTCTTTGTGCAAAGAAAGAAGGGAGAGCTGAGAACACAAAAGACGAAACGCATCACAAGAGTAAGATGACTATACACAGTTTACTCACTTGGCTCAACTAGAATGTTCATCGTTATAGAGTCTGTTACTCTGTCTGGTCGAATTGACTCTTTCCTTCACTACGACGTACGACATTCAGCAATATTCTATTACAAACAAGAGGTGCTGCAACATAATGCTATAATATTAGGACCTGTGTGTACAGTTAAGGAAGTCCGTCTCTACATACAGATTTCCTAGGGATTCGCAAAGAAAGCAAATGTTAGTCGTGGATATATACATAACATGCAATATGTATCTGCAATGGTAGAAAGTAAAAGCCATCCCCTTCTATCTTCTCAAAAACAACGAAGCCAATACCTTTCGTGACTTGAATCCATGTGGAGACTTTTTGTTAATCTATGTACACAGGATAACATAACATAACATTACGTACGTTACGTTACTTACGCATTGCATTGTAATAAGTGCAGACCGAGACGAGAACCCATTACTGAAACAAGGACGAACTAAAAGCGAAAAAAGTTAAACTTATGTCTCTTTGCCTCCTTTAGATCAACTATACCTAACTAAAAATAAATACATATATCTGCTTTATCATCCTTATATCGTGATGTACCGTTTGTTTAGCTTCTTAGAATTTGAAAAGACTAAGCCTTACTGCTCAGACAGGCAGATACTATCAAGTTGCTAAAGTGAATCCTCGTTGTGTTTCTCCTCGTGTTTAAGAGTGCACTGTCCCTGCAATATATGGTTGTATCTTGTGCGTGTCTTTAGGTTGACTAAAGTAGTCTTGTCTTTTCGGGAATACACAATATGAAATGAAAGGTAAACACTGGATTTTACCGAATATCACAATCGCATATACCATATAAATAGTTGGGCTAATGTGGAGCACGAGTAATAGATGAATTGACCATTCACCCTTTTGTATTGACATTAACCTAGGAAAACTATAGAATCTCACATTGCCTCTAGATACTGTATTATAATATTTAACTAGACTTAATAATCTATTTTTTTCGAAGTTTTTAATGAATTTGGCGTACAATACGACAATACATTAAAATGTAGGAGTAAGTATACGAATAAAGATGATCAGTGATACAGTAATCCGTGCCATTTTATAGCAATAAGCTTCGGAGGGAGATTTTAATGACATTTTTGATGGTGCAGTTGGTGCACAAAGCCCAAACGTTTTTGCATGTTTGGCCAGAATAGAATTAAAATAGCATGCTGTTTCTGTTACTATTTGATTTGATAGCAATTGTACCTTGTACGTATAGCGTGCGTGTATTCTAATTGTGTTGCAATGTAACAGTTGACACGGATAACTGCAAATGTAATCAAACTAATCATTTACAGAATTTCATAAAATTCTCATGAGCCAATGACCATTTGATTAACATACACAAGAAATCTTTTAGCAAGAATAATAAAGTTGATTTTAACAACAACAAATAATAGGCGACCCTGATAAGTTAAAAATGATCATGATAATAATACCTTACCTACTGATAATACAAATACTAGTGTACTCCACACTGCACTGTACTCACCTAAACCTTGACATAAAAAAATGTTCGTACACTGTAGTGATTGTATAATGTAGTAGGTCATCTATTGCTATTTTGCTATGCTGTAGATGAAGTACAGTTTAATTTGAAGTACTTATTTATTTACGTTTGGATAAATTAGGGCATATTTTCATTATCAGTGGAGTATCATTTACCTGCGGCATCTGCACCGTAATCTTAAACTGAAACTTATTCTAATGCAAATGTAAAAAATGTGAAGTGTAAAAATAATTCAGTTGATCTGATTTCCAATAGATTTGATTGATAGACAATATTTTATGTACCAATTTTTACACACCCATACATAGTAGGGCTTATTTGCTTTCTTAGCATAAACAATGACAGAATGGGGGTTGTAAGTTGTAACTTAAAAATCCCTTGCGAAGGACATAATACAAACAATAGGCTAACGTGAACGTGACAATAGTATGACGATGATGGTATGTCAAAATGTAAAATTGAGGGAGTACAAAGTGAAAACCTCTCCTAGTAATAATTTATCTTTACAACTATAATTATTTCTTCGACTGTAATAGTAAATACAAACAAAAATACTCTGATCAAATTCAGTGTAGAGGTTAGTCATAAAATTTTGTAATACAATTAAGTGGCTATGATTATGATTAGGTACGGTAGGTGGTTCATAGAACTAGTATGCATAGGTATAAGTGAACACAGAGTAAAGCCCTAAGGATGATCTATGTGAAAGTTAGGAGAAATAAGTTTTTTGGCTGGTTGAGATGATGAAATAATGCCTAGGCTATCATATTCCATTCTCAATCTTCGTTGCCTGGTTGTTTTCCCATACTCCAGAGGCAGTAGTCTGTATCAGTTCTGCAATGCACTGCTGTACAATTGGGCAGTGAAAGGTAGGGAAGTGAAACTTGAGAGTTGAGTTGAAACTTGAATTGACTAAACTCGATCGTTTCACTGGAATCCCAATAAGCTTCTGGTTACGTTGAGTTTTGCGTTTCTTCCTGTCCAACCTACCTACCATCTATTCTCTACCTAAGCACCTGCCTAAAAATGTTCAGCAAGCAATTTTTATCTTCTGCACCAATAAAGTAAACTATACCAAGCATAGACCTAGTGAAATAAATAGGTATACCTAGAACACACAGAGTCACTATATATATTTATACTTGTGAATTACGTACCTTCGAATGCTTTACTTATGCATGATTCGAAGTGTGCTAAAAAGTATACCCAAAGAGCACAGCATCTTTTTTGCAAAGAGGTCTGACTGAATCACATGCGGTATTCTAGAATGATACTTAGGTATTTATTAAAGGAACTGTTATACCAGTGCCAATTTTTTATTCATTTTAAAAATAGAGTCTGCATTCTACCCTACCCCACATCAGTCAAATTAAAACCAAGTCAGAACTTCTATCTCATTCGTATAAATAGTAATGCACTACATGGTCTTGGTATGTTGATCATATTCCATTTTGCAAAGGTATTGCTGAACAAGTAACTGACAGAACATTGTGAATATTAATAGGCAAACTAGAAAAGAAACAATAAATATGTACTCATGTTGTATAGAGGAATATTATATTGTCAGTAATAGCAGTGCCTCAGCAGTGCCTATGCTATTGCTCGAATTTTCCGTTAAAAGGAAGAGAAGGCGTTGCTGCTCTTGTCAAAATCTCAATCAGCTCAAACAAACGAGTCTAACTGAGTAAGTGACTCAGTTCATGGAATGGAAAAGATGCCAATCTGATTTCCTTGAGCTGGGCTTTCAAATCAACTGAACTGAAACTGAAATCAAGGAGGAAGACGATGTGAATGGGAGGATAAAAGAAGAATTCTTTGCCAAAAGGAAAACAAATGCTTTTGCCACAGAAAACAGCCGAAGCCACCTTGCTTCTCAGTTCAGATGGCTAATGAAATGAATGAAAGAGTCTTTGAGAGTTTCCATGAGATCCCTAACTATAATATAAGTTATAGTAAGAACATAGCAGAGATGTGAGACAGCATGGCAAGGCATGGAACCAAAACCAAATATAAGTAGGTACAGTTGAGATACAATCTGCACTTTAGATATTTCAACTAAAAGTAGTGTTACTGTTAACTATCAGTATCAAGTAGACACATTACACTAGAGTTATGGTGCACATGGCATGATATGGAGATATATGTATGTACACATATAAAGGGATATCTGTCGGGTGGCTTTAGTTAACTTGGCTAGCTCCATATTCCACTCGGCACGTTTAGATTGATGCACATTTCTGATAATTCCCATCTGTTGTGACATTTTTAGTGAGCGAGAGCTATTTTTAGCCCGTACACAAAGTCAAGAAGCGAAATAAAGTTAAACGTATAAGTTAACTGAAGTTCTTCACTTGCCACAAAGAACATTGGGAGTGTGTGTAGTAAGTAGTGTGTGAGTTCGTAAATGAGCTCAGTACCTACAGGCATGCCACGACACGAGACTATTTGACTTGCTTCGTGAGTTTAACGTCTTAACTTGCCTCGCCTGCCTTTTCCGCACCGAAAGTTGGATGTTGGACAGAAATAAGAGAGATGAGATGAAGTTACAACCCTCTCGTCTCTTAAAAGTCAAGTCTGGAAGGCATACCTACTTACATACTATATCCACTCATGTAGGTAGAAATAGTCTACAAAGAATCAGTCGTATATACTGTACTACAAATACATACGCAATCTGCAACGTTCGATTTCCATGCAAAACACTACGTTACGCATTTGGTTCCGTTCGTTGCGTTTAGCTGTGTAGCGTGGCATTAGTTCTGTGTGACTATTTCTTCCGCACTTGTTTTACTTCTTCCTACTATTATGTACATTACATTATTCTCTTTTGGAGTCAACTTGTCTCGATCTAGCATTCACAACAGTTCCCCTGCCCTGCCTTCTTTGTTTGATATATTACATTATATTGGTTTAACTTAAACTTCGAGTCTCTCTTGACTTGAGTTTGAGTTGACGACAAGTTTTGTCGAACATCGAACATTTGAGTTCCCACTAAACTACAAGACAAGATAAAGGAATGTTTACCAGGCCCTGTTTGCTATACTCTACTTCACTGTATTTACAAAGAAAAACATGGAAACACCATGTAGCTATGATAAAAAATGGAAACACACTCCCCTACCTAAACTTTACATTTTAGTGCGCATAAAAACCTAGGAATTGTAAATGGAAAGTATAACTTATATTCACTTCCGAGTTGCACTATGTTTACTAATGGCGTATCTTAATGCTTGGCTTACGTTTTGGCAATTTGTCCCGAGTAAAAATATCATTAGGATCTTCCGACTGAATTATGGATACTTATTGGTGTACTAAAATCAACTAATTACAAAAATCCGTCACATGAATACCCTGCCTTTTTCTTTTCTCCCACGCACGGGGCAAAGCTAGACGATTTAATACCCATGTATCTATCTGTTACTTTCTTGCAGTGACATGTTTATGTAGTTAAGCTTCAATAGTACTATTTGTACATACGATACATTGCGTTGTAAAGGATAAAAATTACTGCTTTTCAGGGGTTTAGAATAATATCATTGCTTTCCTATCCGAATAAATAAATACGGAATTCTCTGCTTTACTAATTGCAAATAGCTGTAAAAAGAATAGTTTATCTTTGAAAGTGACACCTTCCATCGTAGCCTGAATTTATTCGTGTCTTGAAAAGTCAGGAATTTTGTGCTATCCCAGTTTATCCCACAGTTTTCTTATGGTAATACAAATATACTACTACTAATATACCACTATACGATAAGTATTAAGTACCTATATCATTATTGGCCATGACAGTGGTTGCAAATTACGAAATCTTATTTAGGATTCCTCCTAAGTATGCAAAAACAAACTGCGCTTTGTCACATGCCGCACAAAGTTAATCTTAATAGATTACTACGAGTCCGAATTTGATTTTGAAGAATGAATTTATAAGCTACTTACCACTATCAGTGAGAACAACAAGAAGGAAAATCCATCTAAGACTTTTGAGCACCTCCATCACTTTCACCAAGCGGCCACTGTCACAACATCTTCTCCCACTAACACCCGGGTTCGTTGTCACCATCAACTTTAGCATCGTCATCACCGAAAACAGCAACTGTCTTCGTCACCGTAGTGAACACAGATCAGACTATAAACTACACTTTTTCTATTTTCCCCCAGTCTTCCTCTCTTTTCCTCAGTAATACACAAACAAAGTCCATTTTCCTAGACACAATCTGTTACAAACAAAGACTGTCCCCTGACAGCCTAGTAGACACACTTGTGTTTTGGTCATTTGCAAACGTCACTTTATTTCTTTTTAAAATCCAAGCAGTACGTGTGCAGATAGTACTTCAGTTATTTTTAAACACTTCAGAAAGATGTCATAGTCAATTTTCCGATATCACTGAATCACTGTACGCAAAATATTCAATTCCTTCGGGTTCAACACATATGACAGATACAGAAGCTTAGAAGAATCTCCTATAGCGTCTTTGTTGTTTCTTTGTCCTTTCCTGATCGAAATCCAAGATTTTTGTAAGTCTGTCAAAACTTTTTAATCGTTTTCACAACAGAAAATCAGGTAAGATACAATGAAAATTCATTTTCCTTTGTCTCTTCAATTCAATATGTGCAATTACATTATGCTCTATATTACTCTATCACATATACATAGATTTTGTACTAAAAATGTTATATCTAGCATGAACGTGTCTGTTGATGTGAAGAAATGTCACTTTATAGCGGAAAATGCGAAAGGATTTATTATGTCTACATACGATAGGAATACTCGGTACGTTTCGGTTACAATGGCAAATCCCATTTTGATTTTCCGTTTACTTATAGTCACAGAAAATTTCCTTTGTTCGCACTTTCACTTGCATCTAAGATGTGGGTCTGTTTGCTTCAGATTTGTAACTGCATTTTCATCACTGGAAGTCGAAAACTGGCGCAACTCTCAGATTCACCTCGAAGAAAAAGTAGTTTTCCTCGACATGAAATCCATTTATTTTCTATAGACTGATGTATTCCTGGTAAAACCGATTTGATTCACAGAAAGTAAATACATGACCTAGTTTATGTAAAACAAAAGAAGATTTTGCTGGATAGGAAAATGATGTCACAGTAGAATATTAGTTTTCTACAGTAAAGTGTTACGTGTATCGATCAGTGGGTTATTGTTTATCGTAATAAACACCAAAGAAGGTGATACGTTTTGTGTAAATGTATGAGTTACGGGTGAATGAAACACAATGGATTTATAACCAATGGAGTAGGTCTGGAATTACCACGTTAATAGTAGATGGCATATCGGAGATGATAATCACAATGACACTGAGTGGTAGTAAGAGTATGAAAAGCGTTTCCTGATCTTCACCAAACTAATGGTAGACACGCAGCAGACAAACTGTATAATATTAGTTGTACTTGGGGAACAAACGATGATGTATTTGATTGAATGCACAACTTTGAACTTGGTTCTTGTAGCATCCGACAAAGCCCACACAAACAATCAACAAAGTCGATGAACACACGGATGATGGAGCGAAGATACTACCCAACAGTGAGTGGCATGTATATGTAGAAGCGGCAATATATGTAGATGAATCCCGAGTGTCTGAATTGAAAAGTCAAAACAGGAAAACAAGATAGGGCACCGAGGGAAAGTTGATTGTGATGTTGCGGCGACAAACTAAAATTTGGAATGAATGACGAGACAAGGAATAATAGCTAGAAACTTACGTAAGAGAAAAGCATGTGCAAACAATGATACATTCAATATTGAGACTTGAATACGAATGTCAAACTTTCACTGGATTTCCAGTTCGGCTGTTGTGAGTCAATCTGTACCTAGTTATTAATGGAGTCAGATTTAGATTATTAAATATTGTGGTCGCCACTATTGTGCTGTATGATGAGACGTGAGCTGGAAACCCGAAGAAGGAAGTTCCTGGGATATATCGCTATGCTAACTCAACTGTGAGCAGAGAGTGAAACACCCGGGTTCCCTGCTTCCTGCACACAAGAATTTCGGATAGCTCTTCGGTGTATACGCTGGTGAGAAAATTTCTGTACTTTCTATTTTGTAGTCGCAAGAAAATGTATATTGTTGTATAGCGTTGTTTTGCAGGAGACAGCAGTCTGACTTTTGAGAGACGGTTTTCACAAGACCTCTTCTCACGGAGACGTTCCGAGACCGACTGGTTCTCCTATATTTAGGATTACTCCAGAAAGAGATCGATAACGAGTGACGCACTAAATCAACAGAAATGTTCCAAGCAGGCATGGCATATCTTCCAGTAGTAGTAGAGTAAGTAGTAATGTTGTCTCGCGTTAGCCCTGGCCCTGCCTGCCTCTGTCTCTCTCACTGCCTCTTCGTTTTCTTCGTTTGTTTCTCGCCTAACTTACTTTACTTTGGTTTGCTATCTCGTAGGTACTTGCCGTAGTGCCGGGAATTGCGTTTTCTATGTAACACCGACGACCGATTTGACTTCGGCTAAGGTTTTACTTTATATTTTACTCTATACTTTACTTATTGTTAGTTTTCTTTTACAACTTACCTTGCTTGCCATTTTCCCTTGCCTTTGGCTCCTCTTTTGACACGAGAACAACCACCACCATCGAACGGGGTCGCATTGCATTCCACTGCATCGTAGTCACTCACTCATTCTCAGCACTCATGCAGACTCTGTCATACTGTCGGCTCCAAATCTACTACCACTCCATCCGATCTAGCCACCCGAATACCCTACAATCCTTCTTATTCTTCCTCCTTTTATACCATTAAACCCAAAGCCAGCGCCTTTGTTTGTCTGTCTTCTTCATTCTCTTCAGGTGTTATCTCCTATTATCCTCTAACTCACTATCTCCCCCCTTTTGTGTGTTTAACGTATCTTTTACAATCTTTTCTGTTTATTTAATGTCATTAGCTACACAGATAATACACTTCCACCATTTACTCACTCAAATCTTTTCCTAGAAATGAACAAACAACAAATACGATCCATTTTAATGAGATACTTAGCAAGGAAAATGGTGCAAATTATTAAAATTGTTATACAATCAAAAGCATATTGTTGGATCACCAAAATTGTTTGTTTCTTGGAATAACCCTCATTAGATTAGTAGCATTTTCCCAAAAACAATCTATTAAATAGTAAAAGGGGATCGATAAAGATATATTTTTAGTTTCTATGTAGCTATATGAAATATGAAACAGTAGAACTCTAATCCCATATTTTTTTAGATTCTCCGACTTCCTCCACTTGAGTGTACTCAGATCTCAACCTGTCTTTTGCTCACAAACAGTAACGAAAATTGGTTAAAATTTTAAGACGTGACTGAATGTAGAGAGTAAACCTACGCATTCATGCTTTACTTTAGTAGATTACTGTACAGAACGAGTAACTATGCTATCAACTCTCATTGTGTCCTGACAAACCTTAAAGTCCAAGGAAACGGTAGAACCGAGTCTTACAAAGTCAAGTCAAGTCAAGTTAACCAAGCCGAAAAAAGTCTTGAAAAAGAGAGAAAACACAATGGGAGGAAGGTTGGGAGTTGGGAGTGAGCCTGTGGAGAGACTCAGAGAGAGAGCATTAAACATCCGATCCGGTTCATTTCACTTCAACAAGCAATCTCTGTATTTTCATGTAGCTACATGCTACATTCTTCCATGAATCCTGTCTCCATTCATTCATACTGAAAACTTAACTTCGTTCGACGAGTCCTATATTTTTAGGTATCCACTCTACCCAGCAGTCTCTTACTCTACATTCCTATACGTAGGTACATATATTTACGTTATATGCGTAACACTATTATGGCACTTTATGTACAATTGTACATACACACGTACTATACCTACCCGTTTATACTACTAACAACAATACAACATTTTTAATTTATTTGTGCCGTAATTTTGTACAGTCTGTATCATGCTATATAGAAGACTCAAAAAAGCTGGTATGAATTCCTACCATTGACATATTGTTTCAAATATCTCTGGAAATTACGTCCTAAAAGTTTTACTGCTCGTATTTTACTATTATTTTTTTCATAACAGATATCATCCTCTTAAGATCACATCGTTATATCGAAGTAAATAATTTGATTTGGATTT
>JABASH010002205.1:0-21324 GCA_019776445.1 Tomocerus maximus
GTTAAATTAATAGAAGATACACCAATATTATTATACTATATTAACAATAAATTCTACAGTACTAAATAATACAGTTTAATATAATAATGAATGACATACTTAAGTAATAAGTACCTATGTAACTGAAAAGTAAATATATTTATAAGCAAACCAAAGAAAGTCTCAAAATGAATAGTATGATGAATTCTTTCAATTCAAAGTTAAACAAAAACATTATTATTATAACATTATGCATAATGCGCTTGAATCAATGAATATTTGAAATACGTCAGCGGGTGATTCAAAGACATCAGACAAATTGCAAAATTTGGTGCAGAAAAATTCCAAATTGGAAACTTAATCGATGTAATCAGATTTGAAACATAGGAAATCTCAAACAATTCTACCACTATTGACAATTTCTGATAAATTATTAAAAAGATATTTCTTAAAAGTGGACACTGTCGAAAGTCTGGTCGTCACATTCTAACGTATTTCAAGCCTCTACTTCCTTTTCATTATGCACATTGTGTTTTATTTCTTCCACTAGGATTTTACTTTCCCACGGCTCTAAACTGATTCCCTGGTTTTTGCAATTTAATAAAACATTTAATTTATTAGATTTATTGAAATTGAAACTAGTACGTTCAGATTCACACTCACACTAAATTACTTTGCTCAGGTCTAAACTATACGGCTATTAATTATACTCATCATCACATCAGCAGACTCACTCTCACCAGAGAACAAAGTTATATTTTGCCTCAGTTAGCCAAAATTGGACTGTTCGTCTCAAGTTCATTCAAAACAATTCAGAATGTAATAATAGCAGTAGATAATAATAATATAATATTTCAATATAATATGATAGACAGTTGTAGTAAGTGTACAATACAAAAATGATTGCCATATTATTCAAATGTCCAAAGACAATTAACAGCCATTCACACCGTTGGCGACCTAGACATGACCTGTCAGTGATCCTCGTTTGTCACCCCTCCCTATCCCAACCACACCAACCAATCAACCAATTTACCCACCACACGAATAACACAACCACTCACTCGCCCATCCGACTTAAATTACTGTCTTAACTTGTATGGATTCTATGGATACAAATACAACGGGGTTTGTTTCTTTCGCTTCCAATTCCTCGACTCCTCTCCCAATCATTTGCACTGGGGAATCATCATACTAATAACTAATAATGGGTAGCAAAGGTGTAGAGCTATTATATATATATGTATCTGTACTATACTTACACAATAGGTATGTCTTATTATTTTAGTAGTTGCTAAATAATATTCCTTCCTAAAACTACTGCAACAGGCTACGGTATTCTCTATTTACATTATGACAAAGATTACTAAAGTACGACAATAAAATGTCATTATTATGAATACAAATGTGAAACAGAAACTAAAGTCTTGACCTCATATTCTATTCTGACCTGTTCTCGAAGGACAGTTTTTTTCTTACTTACTCGACTGTACAGCTCGTATGGTTTTACTTGTTACGCTACGTACGCTTTACAGAATTGAATTAGACTTCAGTCATAGTGTCATTTGATTCCATGACATTTTCCCTTTCCGGGTGAGAAATCAATAAACATTCGAATGTAACAATTAATTACACTCCTCCATATTACCTACCAATGCTTTTAATTAGTTCAGAATAAGAAAAATCGCACTTTCCTCTCATCTCTACTAATTGACAGTAGTTAGCGTTAATGTAAAATATTTTCCCGTCCCACAAGCCAACAGCCAAATAACTGTATTTTTAAACTAAACCTTATAATCTACATTAAATTGTACTAGTGTTTTGTCAAAAAACATCAGAATCATTTGTCTTCCAGTCATTTCAGTATGATATGCTCACATAACAACTGGGTTTACATTTCTTGCCAACTCTGTTGTTGGTTTCTGTCAGCATACATTTATAGCAATAGTAGCAATCAGCAATTCATCCAACATTAAGTAAGAACCATTGGAAAATCTTACCCACTAACAATAACTACATCTAGGCTGTTAGACGACTACGTACTTATATTGGGAAAATCTATATTTGCTTGGCGCACAACGGAATTTCGAATGGCGCGTTTTTAGTCAAAATCTGAAGGTGTATGGCAGGTTTTCACGGATAAACTGAAATTGTATGACAGCTTGGTTGAAAATGTAGGGTAAGGTAAAATTGGTAGTAGGAATGTATAAAAGATGTATAAAATAATGGTTGATGGGAGTGCTACTTATAAGGTATAAAAGATAATTTTAACTGTAAACACCCTAAAAATAATATTTGTAGCCAGGTAATTGAAATCGCTAAATTGAATGGTGATAAAGATTATTTCAGAAAGAGCCACGGACATTATAGAACAACGACTACACCCAGAATGGCCAAAAATCCTGAGCTCTACGACACAATAACTTACATGAATATTTTTCATTTGATTCAATATTAAAGATATCGATTTATTTTGATATTTTTTAAATTAATGAACCGAGCTGTCTCTGCCCATCCTCATTTCTGTTTAAATATAATGTGACTGATAATAGTGATGAAGCAGCACCCTACATTTCCAGGCAAACTGCCATACAATTTCAGCTTGACAGCTAAGCCCTGCCACAAACTTGAGCTTTTTCACTAAATAACTCACCAAACAAAATTCTGTTTTGTGTCATACAATGTAAAACGTAGCCGTTTCTATTCTTATGGTTAATTAGTACATCCAATAGCATATATATTTCTTCTACTACATATCCTACTTAGGAAAATCATGTGAAAATCATTCGAACTCAGATGAACTCACAGCATATTATGGATAACTATCTGTAGGTAATACAAGGTAGCAAAGTAATATATTGGGTTTAGGATGGGACACTTCCTTTTTTGTTGCTGTCGCAAAATGACGCGATTGGCGTCTACAACTAAAGGCTTTCCAAATAGCGACGTCCACTCACAATCAGATTCACACTTAAAATTAGAATGCCTTCTTTGAACTTTAGTTCTACTATAATTTCAACACCAATAGGCAGTACGATACGAAGAACTGTACGATGGAGATAGGAATTTGCATAGTAAATTTGAATATAGTCAATTTGCATAGTAGATTTGCATATGACCTTCGCTTTTCACAGATAAAATATTCCTGGTAAGTATTTATAAATATCCTCAATCCTTTTTATAGTGTAACCATTAAATGATGAAAATTGTACCTAAGCTCACAAACGTCATTTCCATGCTCAAAGTAACTGAGATTTTACGTGATAATTGACAACGTTGATTGAGTAGCAGCTTAAAGACTGTAAAAATAATATGACATAAATAACAGTGCATAAGCAATTGGTTTAACCGAGAATATTGGGAATAATTAATGCTTAATACTATTTAAACAAAAGCAATGTACAGATTCATAACATGTAAACTATGAATTAATATCCAAAAATCATAAAGCTTTTCATTTACATAACACACAGCCTAGGCAGTTCAAAATTCTGACGAGAATATAGAAATGTGTCACTGAAAGTAATTGTACCGAGTAGCAGTGATGTGAATCTAAACTTTTGACTCTTATCATAAAAGTAGCAACGGTTTATCTATTTAACAACAATGTAGTTTATCAAGGGTGTCCCAAGTCCTAACCCTGTATTCCATATTTGGGAAAAACTGTAATCCAATAAGTTTAAGGAGGGTTTTATTATGTGTACCATATTAGAGTTAGTATTTTACATCAACACGTAATGTTTACAAGCACACAGAAGACATACAACAGATCTCACATACATGACAAAATCGTCCACTCTTTAACCACTATTAAACGATTAGTTATTATATCTGATAATAGTAGATCTCTGTTTGTCATACATAATATCTACTTAACTACATTAACATGAAATGTTTGCAAGCTCCAAATTATATACCACTACTGTCTAAACTTCTCTACGTAATCACCTAAAGTATTTAATGATTCTAAATTCTCAACGTGAAACTTTTGCAAAAGTATCACACTCAGACATCAAAAAAATTCAATTTTGTATAAATAGAAACATTTCCGAAATTATGTCATTTTACCAGATTTTCAAACATAGTTTCGTCAAGTTAACTTCAGTAATTCACTGAATTTTTCTGATGTCTGACTAGACAGAAATAACTGCTGTCTTATATCATAAAATTCCTCTTCCTGATCTTCACGAATGCTTCACCACAATCACACCCGGTCGGTCCTGCTGCTGGAGTTGGAACTGAACCATAGGTTGATGGGTAGAAAATGAGGGTGGACTTTTGGTGACACTCAGTCCCGGACGAAATTCCAAGTTGATGGGTTGCTCTTCGACGTCCGATGTTCGTGCTATGCGATTCAGGACGTGATTCTTCAGGGAAGTCACAATAGTTGAAGCAGGAGGACTGGAAGGGTAGCCGCTCCCACTTGACTGCGGCTGACAAGAAGGCGAAGATGAAGAGATAGAAGACCGCATGGGCAAAGGCAGCTCGACCATCGACTGAGAGTGACTTGGAGAACTTCCAGGTGATGAGCAAATCTCCATCGCCCCTGGTGGGGAGGCCGAACAAGGAGAAGTCGTTGGTGGTGAACTTGAGTCATGACAATCATCAGAAAATAAGTGATCCCCCTCCAGATGGCGAATCGCTTCAACTATGGTCTCCAAGTTATTCCTGATTGTGTAACATCTGCAATAAAACATTCACATTCATAAATATAAAACACACCCGCTACTCAATACACTGTTGTCAGCCCCATGTCACAAACAAAAGCAATCAAAAAACAATGCTTCAAAGATTCCATTAAATAAGCTATAAAAACCGTTAGTTTTACCTAGGCGTTTCGTCTTGAATGACTCTCCCAGGCGTTGGGGCTGGTCTGTTAATGGAATAAATTTCTGCTTCTTCTTGAACACTGAAATGGAATAAAATGGAATTAAATTAGCTCTCTAATGTTCTATAATTATAGCCAAATAACTGAAAATTGTTCACATTTTTACGGACGACTAGAACTTCTGCTCATTGACTTTTGCAATATCTTAACAAAATATTATATTAATTTGGAATTTATTACAATGTGTACATAGGTTTCATTAAAATTGCTTGATGACCTATTAACGTCAAAAGTAAATAAAATGTACTTAGTTTGGTCCTACTTCCTACGTGTGAATTTAAAAACTTATAAGCTGTACTAAACAACATAATGTAGAATTAGCTCCTCTGCTTACATGTCTATATTTCGAGTGACAAACAGCTAAATTAAGTCTCTTATGCCATTTTATTATTAAATATTTATATTTCAGAGTTATATCTTCTACTTCATCGCATCAAAATTAAAAATATATAAATATTGAAAAATAATAGCTTTGGTGACTATGTACCATGTTAACAAAAACCTCAGACTTTAGTCAATATTTATTATTTTTGTCTTATTTTCATGCAAGTCAGGCTTCACCTTTCCTAACCCCCTTTGTTCAAACATTATTTCTAAACAAACTAAATGCGAGTCCAAGTTCAGCAAATGTATAATCTGAACCCTCTCGCCTGGATGAGGTTGGTGAACAATTTTCAAGACTTTTTTACTGTCGTAAACGTACAATTGATTTGTTTGAAGTTGTTGTTGAGCTTGTTGCAAGATTCCTATGTGTTCCTCTAAAGTTACACGATGACGTCTTTCTCGCTCCAAAAGTAAGCAAAGCTCTATGTTTTCTTTCTTCAATTCTATGATCTCGTCACTGCTCCCTCCATGTTCAGGCGACATACTTCCAATCCCCTCATCTGCTGATTCAACAGCTCCTGCAATCAAAAAATAAGGCTTTATTAAATAAAAAGCTTAATGAAATATAAATACGCCAATACAAAAAACCGTCTTCAAGTTGTTTTCCAATAAGACAATCTAATGCACATTTAATCATGTTGCCTCCAATTTATTTGTGATTCAATAGTAGTAAATTGTTTCTCGATGTTAGAAATATAGAGAGTTAGTAGCGGAGTATTCGAGTAGTATTTCTAGTACCGCTATAAGTGTTTACTATATGTAAGAAGGCTAAGGTGTGTAAGACCCAAAATATAATAAAAGGAGGCCCATTCATGCTTTACGTACAATCCTTTCGCCTTTCGCAGACATAAATAAAAAATAGACTGTAAACGGGGCATTGATTATAGTTTGGCTGAGTCAGTCGAGTATCCGACTTTCATTTTTCCTCCAGACAGTCTGGAAGGGAAAGTGCGAAAATGATATACATGCCTGGAGTCATCACTAAGTAATGTAAGTTGTGCAAAAGTTGGAGATTATTTCTTGTATCCCAGCCGTAGATGGCTAATTAATGCCATTGAGCGCCTGAATGAGTTTGGCTGGATGGCGATGTCTGTAGGTGCAATGACATAAAAAGTATTATGGTCTGGAATGAGGGAGAGAGAAAGCGTAGTGCGAGGTGAGGCAGGCCACCCGCCCAAACGAGCCAGACAGTGGAGTGGCTGGGGAGGGCGGGTAGAAGTAGTAGCGTCGTGTCGGTGTCCTTCGGTCTGTCTCGGTCGCCGGCAGACTTACTACAGAATATGACGTAAAGCCCGAGCACATGACTCCACTCAGCCGCCCGTGAAAGAACGGAGAAAGCGGGTGAAAGCGTTCTAACTTGGCTTACTATCTGTCCTTCCTTACTACTATCTCCGGGAACTCACTTCAGTTCATTTCGGTTGAGTCATCCAATGCAAACACCATCCCAGCCAGCTATATCTATTTACAGAATCGTAACCCTATATGTTTCCTTCTTTTACTTTCTACGTACTATATATAACTCTAGTAGATATAGTAGATACTATTCCTATTTACACTGCAATATTTTATACATCTTATATACATCCCTCTTACAATATAATACAAACGTGTAAGAAATGGATTAGCTTTCTAATGTTGCATTTGGCCAATTTTTCTCAAAGTAATACAAGGATAGATTCAGAGGACAAGTTCCTCTGTTGTCCACCATAAAGTTGTGCAGGAAGCATGGAATCTATGCAAATAAAGAATAGGGCAGTCCGGGTACATGAATAGTAAAACACGGGTATATAAATACTGAATGTGGTAAAAGTAGAGAAGGCGGGCGGGAGGAACTATTTACTCTACACGGAGAAAGCAAATCCGAATCCATTTTGCCTTTCCCTCTCATCTTGTAAAGGACACGTAAGTAGGAAGCCAGCGATCGATTTCGGCTGCTTTTACGATCAAAAATACGCAAGTAGTGAAACTTGAGCCAGTCAGTCAGCTCCAGTCTCACCGAAAAACTCCGTTTCATTCTGCTTAGGTACATTCCAGTCGGAAAATATTATTATATCCCCTACAGTGTTACAAACGCACACAGCCGACTTATCTATACCTACATACACTTGGACAATATTATACAGCTATACATATATAAACTACAAAATATTGACTAGACATAGGCATCTCTGTAGTAGCAGTTGTAGTAGTAGTAATAGTAGTAGTAGTAGTAAAAGCGTGCGACTTGGAGTATTGAAAGAGACTTTGTAGACAGTGCAGACACCAGACTGCTGTTGTGTAGGAACTTTGATATAAGAAGGATAAGCCCACAAATATGTCAAGTTATGGCCATTAGCACTTTGGAGAGCCAGCATATAGAGAATGGAACAGCAGGGAAAATTGGAGGGACCTTCACGAGAGGAAAACCCGAATTCGTGGACCTGCGTTTTCAGAGGCAACAGCTTCACCCGCTCCCTTGATGACTCAAACGTTTCCTATCGATTTTCTCCGCCACTTCCACTCCAGTCTGTCTCAGTCCATGCTCCACCCCAAGTTGAATTTCACTGACATAGACACTTCTCCATCTGACACTCTCTATTTATTTACGCTTTTCTCTTACTACTCTTTTACTCCTCCCTGACTTTTACGCCAAACTGGATTCATCCACATTACTTCCACCAAGACTCCAAACAATATGCCAAAAAAACTCATCTCCCACTTCCTCCATTCCTTCCCTAATGAGAACCCACACTTGAAACGAGAATGATAACTAACTCCCATTGTCTCCCATCATTCATCCTTAGCAAAAAATAGAACGACGCGGAAATGGCAAAACTTTTACGGAGAAAGGACACGTTTTCCCAGTAGTACTACAGATATCTGCATATATACTACAAAATATAGTGTGCTATATTTAATCTTCATATTTTATATTCGCATGTGTCTCCACTTTCCAATACTTTCCATGTACCTATTCAAATTACTCTGCTTTACAATCTACACTCTTACTCATAATAATAACCCAGTGAATGCTCCCATTTCTGATACAATTTTTATCCTACTTTATCGACAAACTTGCATAACTCGTAAAATGTCCTAGTAAAAGGGCTTTCGTTCTTCATAGATTATTGATTATCCTAATCTACGACGCAATATCACCACAAAATATTTATTTCTTCATACTTATGGCCACCTAGAGAAAAATTAAGGCAGCCAATGGACGATTACTGTCAATAAACCTGCATTGGGTATTTAAGCCAATGCCGATCGAGTTGAGTTCAACATAATTCCTTTACAATAAATCCAATCTACATGAATGGAATGGTTAGCCACACTATCAGACACAAACAGAAATAAATATCCGAAAGTAAACATTTGCACGTATCTAATATGGAAAATAATTCACTAAGCAGAGTTTGTAAACCTTATCCAGTCAAACAAGACTCCACTCCCCTGTTTTGCAATTTTTGTATGGTTTTGAGTGGCCTGACGCTTGTGTTATCATGTGTATGCTTAGCATTAACAATCTACTCATTCACGAGCCATAATTTTATAGCTAAAAGAACGATGACGCTATTCCGCACTGCTGCATTGTTATTTTGTTATTCATCGGGTCACTACATCTGCATGTAATTCAACCTAGTCAACCGCAATTACCTACATTTGTCAAATATAAAAGATAACATGCTCAATAAAATCCATACAGTAAACGCACTAACTATTACAACTACATTAGGAGATGAAGTTAGTAATTCTCAGAGGTGGGCAGTAGACATCCCTCACAAAATATCCACTCCTTTCATTCGAAAGTAAAACAACAATGCCCCTACTTAATATTTTCTAATTATTGAATTTCCCCTACGTAAGAAATATTTACATCGTACAAATAAAGTAATTAATAACATAAACAATCGTTTTAGAAATCATCTATACTAATTACTAATACTAACTATTGGGTAATAATTAGCAATAAATTCTTCAGTCAGATATGCTTAATACACAACTGCGTAGCACTAACAATTTCAATCCCATATGGACATGAAATTGGAAAACAATGGAAAATTTGAAGGTTTCTCTTTCGTCAGAATTGAGCTAATATAATGCAAGCTAAAAAGATAACCAGCTGGCCATAATATTATGAATGAATGAGATAAGAGGCTTGATATGTGTGACAATCACTTTCCCGGTAAACATGCCAACAGATTAGAAAACCCATCAGCAACCGCACCAGCGGCAATGGAAATCTATAGGCGATTGGCGCCTGGCTGGCAGATAACTTTTGAACTTATCGTGACAAACGATAGTAACAAAGGTGCAAAGGCAAAGAAGTTTCCGCCTTCAATGGAAAATCAAGTCCGGCAGTGATTCATAAATTTCAAGAAAGGGCAGGAGGGGAGAAAAAGTGGATCTATCCTACCTCAAGTGGAGGTATTTATAAAAAATGAAGGTGAAATTCATAATTTGGCATGTACTCGGAAATTGATATACTAGTCGCAGATTCAGAACAGATGGAAATAAAATGCAGGTATAGACACTGCCACGAATGAATCAATTAGGCTCCGTAAGGAGGAACCCAAAGAGTCTATGTGAGTGAGTAAAGGATCATTCTGGTTGAAATGAGACCAGTTGATTTGCATTGCATAGTGATTCTCACTAGTAGATGCACTAGTAGTAGTAGTATGAGTAGTAGAAGTAGATGCATACCTATAGCACTTCGTCCTACATATTTATTTTGACGAGAAGTGCAAAGGAGAGTGGAAACAGCCTTGCAGTGCAATTGTATTATCATTCGACATCCAGGCCTGCATGGCTGCAAAGAAAGTATAACTAACTGCAGGGTTGTTGGGTTGGATTTGCATTTCTTTATACTTACATTTCGCACGCAACGCCAGTAGAATATCAGCTGAATATCCCATTTCCTTGTTTGACCGGCACCAACGACCATGCCAAACCGACGAGAGATATGCAGATAAACAGAGATTTAATGAATGAACCTCACTCGTTCACTTACTACTCGCGATTTCGTACTATGACGATTATTTACTTGTTGTTGCTCGACTCCAAAATGCTCTTTGAACCACTCCTTCTCTGCATTCAACTCTTATACTATGTAATTTCTATGTTCTCATGAATGAGTCAGCCAGCCACCACATCCACACCAGCAAACCCAATATTCCCACTCCCCGCCCCCGCCCACGTCCAACTCTACCGTTTTTCCCAAAGGAAGAGAGCGAGAGTAGAACGGAAATATCAAACTAATCTCAATACCTAAACAAACCAATTTAATTGAATTTAATTTGACACTTTTCCATGTTCACACGTACCGTCAAGCGTTTTGCGTCTTTTCGCAATCGGAGGAGGAATATCGACGGCCGGTGACTGAGGTGAAGAATATACCCCTCCATTAGAAGATCCTGCCGATCCTGGAGATTCGCCATTTTGGGAGACCAGCCTTTTTAATTGCGTCACGTTATTCACCAGCTTAGACTTTTCCTGCTCCAGTTGGTAAATATACTCGGCAGTTTGTTGAAGTATAGCAGCCTGAAATTAAAAAAAAATACATTAACAAGTGCCAAAACATCATATTTTACAAATTGAATTCCATAACTAAGTAATTAGCAGTAGACAATATAACTTATGTTCTCTTTGGTATGGCCTTTGGTAAACACAGATTATTATAACTAACTCAGCACTATCAAATAGTCATAGTGCATGGACCAAGGTGTTGCCTTTACCTTGTGTAGTTTCTCAGGGTGGCGTTCGCAGATATTCATACTCATTTGTAAACAGCTTTGTAGGCCACAGAAGAATAAGTACACTAAGGAATAACATTGTACCTACAGAAGATTTTTATGATGATGTACTATGATCATTATTACGACATTACACATGCTAATACTACCAAGAAGATAACTGTGACCGCTGCGATAAATATTTGCAATGACCTCAACTACTAAGAACTTTAGCATTACCATGTATACATTCATCGTCTACGACAATCACCATTTGTAAACTTGGACAAAATATCTCATCAGTAAAATTCACGGTTGATTAAAATACATCACAAAAACTGATAGCCAACACATCTTTCATCATTAGTGCTGACTACTTCAAAATACTGTCTATAAAAATGAATTCATACCAAACAAAAAATTGCACAAAGCATAATATTTATGTTGATTTTCGCAACATAGTACATATTATGTATAGGTTGTACATAGACTGTGGACATAATTGCCAGTAATAAGAGTAATTAAATTATGGCTTAGAACATTGCAATGTTATATAATGCATGTGGATAATGGAGGGTAGGATTCATTTGCAAGGGAGAGGATGCATCAACAAACTTGATGCACAGCACCTCAGCCGACTCACTGAGAATTCCTTGACTCAGACGTGGATAGTATCGTAGTACGTAGTTGTAGAACACAAATGAATGGGAAGATCCATTTGTATGAACATACTTTCATCCTCGTCTGTCTCTCGTACGAGAACAAGCTGACTCGTCTGACTGAGTCAGCCGAAGCCTATATAACAGAGATCACAGAAATATCATCCCACATGCCATTATATAGCTTATAGTCAATTAGAGGATGGAAGGGAGTCATATGCTCAGGGTTCTAAAAATACCTATAGATCCAAAGAACTGAACTCGAGTTAATTTCTTAATATGTCGAATGCAATCTCTGATCCAACGTGGATGGCTGACTAAAAGTAAGAGTAGATAGATGGATAGTCATATAGGCATCCATGTACATAATACACAGCCGGTCCGTAGACAAGTCACAAATGCAAAACAACGCAAAGTTGTGAATGTCTAGAGAGAATCCATGCCAAAGGAGCCAAGTCAAGCAAATTGCCTACACAGGATGAGAAAAACTAAAGTAAACGTGTTTCCTGTGTGTGCAGTGCATTACTACCCAGTGAGTATAAAAGTATATTGTACCCAGCAGTGAGTATAAAAGTATTGTAAGGTTGTCTGTAACTCCTTAGTGTGTGTATGTATCTTGCTAGTTTGTCTAGGGACGCAACAAATTAAACGTATCCATTACACCGTCGTCATTTTGCAACAGTAGTTAGTTGTGTGTGGTGTGGCTCGCTATTCATTCACCTCGAAACTCAATGTTACACAACATGTACATAGCATAATAGTATAAACAGATGTCTATCTTTATCCATCCATACCCTCACATTATCACTATACCTACTTTTTTACAAAATAATATTACTCGTGTTAACATAAGTAATTCTGAGAGTGATTCACAGACAAGTGCAAATAGCAAGAAACTCGCTGAACAAATAAAAGCTATATACATACATACATACAAACATACATGCATACAGATAGGACATAGAAAAACACAAAAATATTGTATACCTAACCAAATCTATATCTCACACATGGAGATGATGAACAAAGTTGCCGGTGCCGTTTCCTTCGCTTTTCATGACAGGTCTGTCTGTATCTGTAAATACACTCACTCAGTTCTGGTTTATATCTAACTAAAAGAGCAATATGCGAAGATTAAGAGAGAACTACGTCTTATTAGCATCTATCTAGTGGATGGAAATGCATATACAAAAGAAACACTCTACATCTTTTCGTCTAAAATTAACTTGTCTAGACAACATTGTTTCTTCTTTTCATTTCTGTGTAGCTACTTACTTATAATGTAGTATATGTATGTAACTGCGTCGCATCGCATTCGCATCATCATCATGGCACGGCACGGCCCGTGCATTTCCATGACACAAACCATCCAAGTCTGACTCTCTTCCTAACTTCGTTCTGCTTCTCTGCCCGGCCAGAACAACATGCAGAAATTACTTCAACTTACCCACCGCCGGGCTCACATTCATCGATAACCTAATTTATAGGTAAAGTAACACAAAATGGCTACATATATAGAAGTAGATGTCTCAACCCTCACTTACCTATCTACCTACTCTCACTCTACTTACATAGGTACTTCAGCTTTAGATTCTGATGCGCAAGGTAAATATATATACCTACTACTTACATACTTGCTACTACGTCGCAAAATGTTCCGATTACCCAAATCATGACAATCTCTGTAGCCAACTCAAGTCGTCAATTCATTACCAGAGCACAAGTTTATCTTTCCAATCTTTAGCATCCTGTGCTAACAATAGTACTAATCTCTTAAGCCCATCTAAGCAACTCAACGAAAGTATCTCCTTCCATTGTTTCCAGATTACTTTAAGGCCGCCCATTGGGCGCTCATCTCGTGTATCATATGATGATCATTTTGTTCCATCGACAATCCTATTTACCATTAGTTCTTTTCAATCTAATCTATTTGAATTTAATTGTAAGCAAACTGTATGCAAATAGCTACTCGAATCCCTTTTATTAATCAAATACAATAATGCATAGGAATACATTTCGTAAAAGTGAAACTTGTTCCTTTGATATGGATTGAGTTTAAGACAGGGTACTTTAATATCTGTGTTGTATCTATGTTAGTAAATTAATGTGACTCTGAAAGGGAATGAAACCAGGTTCGAGCCACAATGCTCTACTATCAACTCCTTATGCAACTGCAAGGAAAATGTGTGACGGTTGATTTTATTTTAAACAAAACCAAAGTCGGGAATAAAGAAAAAGGGCGAGAGGGAGTTTCTCTGACAATCCATCTCCCAGTCGTGGAATACCAAAATGTAACTTTAAAGGAGATACCTAGTCAATAGTTGTTGTGGTGCGCTGTTGTGTTAGTAGGTAAAGTTCCCATCATCAATGTAACTTACAAGTAAAAAGGTGCATTTTACTATGCTGCTCCATTTCTACCAGAATAGAATAGGTGAAGACGAAACCTGAAAACGAGTACACACACACAAATACTACTATGGCTTAAGTGAATTCCGAACCAAGAAAAACTGACTAGAGAATAAAATTGAATTGAATGGATAGAAAGACCCTTTTTGGTGGGCTCTTTGACCATTCTGACTATTCCTTCCTTATAGCCACACTACAATATCTTTTTACTATAAGTGAATAATCCAAGTCACAGAAATATCAATATACATACCCATACAGAAATATACCAAAAGATACTATTATCATCATGTATCATATCATCCCAAGTTTCAAATACCTTAGTATAGGCAACAATTCATGCATAGCAAACAAAATGAACAAATGGTTAAGAAATGGAGGGAGAGGCTCTGCGTATTTACAATTTACGATAAGGAAGAATGAAATAAGATTAAGAGTCCATACATATAATACATTCTATATACTTGTGTTTGTTGTAGTACCTCTATATAAGTAGTATCTTACACGCAGATATACTAGACACAGCATAATGAAATCCACACTGAAATGTGTATGGAATGGAGTTAGAGCCACAAACACCCTATTAGTATCGTGAGGCATAATAACAATAATAATAATATTCTCAATTGCCAAGTAAGGAATAATAATATATATAGGCTTAGTAGCACACACAAGTCATACACATGACGCAATGGCTGTGAGTGATTGTCTGGTGAATGCCGTATCGTGGGGGTATTATTGGGCTATGGATAGAAATAGAAAGGTTCGCGTCTTCACATCCGTTCAGTTGAGATGAGAAGCATTTTACATTGCATTTAAACACACAAACGTCTTACATGCAAACGGGTATCTTTCTTAATACCCCTTCTCTTACATAACATTCATACAAGTACCTATATACATATTATAGCAACTGAGACTATACCTACCTACTTAGCCAGCCACACAAAACAACACAGCACCCGTCTTCCTTCCCATCTAAATCTATAAGAAACTCCTAAACTCTAAACGAGTTGTATACGAATTTCTATGAGACGACTAAGACAACTCGTTGTTCAGCACTATATGCGTAGATGTACTAATTGTTACTTAAACGATATAGTAAATGATACAGACATATAATAGTAGAGAGTATATTATATAACAAGTATAAGGTAGTAGAAGATAAAAAAGTCGAGGGATGAAGATGGATGAGGGAAGACCAGCTGGCAAATGCTTGGATTGGAGTCGGTTGGAGTCACAGCTGTAGCTTTGTCTGCATATCTGCTGACTACTCGCCTGCCTTCCACTCCCTTTTACACTTACACTCATCCCAAATCCATTTACTACTACCTAATACTTACTACATACTTCCAAGGAAGGAGAATGAAAGAAAATTTTATGCACTACGGAGTTGTAGTTGGATACTTCTAGTACATGGAGATCCGAATCCTAGAGAAAAGAGGTGGAAGCCATAATTGCAATGCGTTTTATTACGTTCTCTCTCCACAGCGCTCTCATTCTTAATATTATTACTGCCTACTAATGCAAAAACACTACACACTCTATTTACATAATAATGAATATATATTTTATATAGGCCAACGTAATTATCTAGTTCAATCCGCTACATATACAGTCATCAATGAGCCAACGTAAATATATGATCGTGCAAAAACATCTCTCTGAAGGAAAAGGGTCCGGTAAATTTACACTCTGCACTTTGGACTTTGCATTATTCAAAACTCTAGCTTATCAAACCAACCCCAGATGCTCTAATAACTTGATAGAAATGCAGACAAAAAATATTCATCTACTCTATCAAAAGGTTACAATTTTTTAGAATATTCTAATTTCTGAAGACATGTACAAGACTTTAAAATTCTTTAATAACAGCAAAAGTAATTAGAATCTACTTTATTAAAGCAATGGAACATTATCTCTGCGGCATATTGCTAATGCTTTGTTAAAATGATACCCATGCCATGATTATTCAAAAATGATACAAACTACAACCATACATGATTAATACGAAAATCCGTTGTATAATATTCAATTGTCTTTAGGAATTGTATGCACAAACTTTATAATTTTGGAACAACAATTGCAATTACGTCCTTAGGAGACATACCTACTACGCTGCAGTATAAGAGATTGAACAATTGGTCCTCGAGCTACCGACTCGACCATGGTCATTATATTTTATACTTATATCCATACCAATATTATACATTGCTTAGGCTTACAAAATTCTTGAAAAGAAACTATTGCTCCCGTTTATTTTTCACTCTAACAAGTGGTCCGTTATTAGCCAAGAGTCCCACCAAAAATCCCTTTTTCATCCGTCCTTTTATGCTCCTTGCTTCGGATTCATCTCTTGCCTTATCAACGAACAAAATAAACCTCTCCAGCAACATTTCTCGAAGTAAACACCTTACTTTCGACGCTTAGCCGATTTTGTGAGTAATAATATTACTACCTATACGTACATAATATAGGCGAGCTACCAAATATTACAAATGCATCACGAGGAAAATATTTCCTTGAGGGCCCCTCTCCCTTTTATCTTTCTTTAAGCAGAATCTCCTTCAAAAGAATCCTCACACCAACAAGGCCAGTTGTTTTTCTGTTATGCACTACTGTTATGCATGCACGCATAGAATGCATGATGGTTAATAGTGCCTGCCTGCCACTATATAGTAACTTCTTATAGCTCTATAGACCATTCACACATAATATTGCACAAGTTGCTGTTGTCTTGTTTGTAGGTCCGTTAATTGAATCTCAATAATAATGCAATATAGACAATTCACACAAAGAAATAATGCAATGGATTCAATGGAAGCAGCTGATAGTCTAAGACAAATGGAAAAACAAGCATCATCACCGTTCTTGGTATTATCTTACAGCAGCCACGCACGAAATCGTCAACAGCCTTCATTCCTTTCGTACTCGTGCAACAACGATTTAAGCATTATCAGACCTTAATACTCTATTCGATATGACATTATTTATAAGGCATCATATAAAAACTGTACCAACCAAGTTAGGATTTTATTAGGAGCTCAAATTTGACTAATATTAATATGATTAATATGAATTAACTATTATCCACTTGAGACATGGCAAGTACTTAAGTAAGTATGGAGAGATGTAGTACCACATCTCTCCATAGTTTTTGTCTGTATCAATAAGAGGTCAACAAAAAAACTAGTGCATATCCGATTCGTTCAGATCAAACTCTGAAGTTCTGAAGTGCAGCTAGTCCAATGCTCATATTAGTTTATATGTACTGTTTTGCTATTGGCATATTTAAAGAACATTAAAATAATTAATCAATGAAAGTTTGGTACACTATTTAATTCCACTAGCTATGCATCTGTTAATGAAATAATAAATTCTTTCATTGCAATCTCTTCGTTCGTTTCTCTTCGATGTAATTGCAATAAAAACACAATTATTAGTTCACAACACAATCACACACCATATTATAAATTAAAATCAACGTGTGAGCATGATACTGTGATACATAATATACAACATATGCACATATCATGCTTACATTATCATTAACTCCTTACGCATACATATTTATGTTACATAAGGCAAAGACAAGATGAATCACAAATCAATTTATGCAAAGTATCTTATGCTATCTATCCATAATCCATCCATACCATATGATGCTACTACTAGCTACACACAAGTCTTTAAACCGCATGCAGTAACACACCTTCTAAGAATGATCAGAGAGTGAGTAATGGATTGGCTGATACAGAATTGTGCGCGTGGTTACCTATTACTACATAACTCATATAATATTTCACATAGCATTCTATTTACTAACTCTAGGACTCTTTGCTTAGATAGCACTAGCAAGATGACTAACTTGAGAAATACCATTCCCAAAGGTGAAGCATTTAGGTTTTCACTTTTTTCATATGTCGTACTCATCGTAGAAGACGCATAGGTAATTAGATGCGTAGTCTCGTTTGTAGTTTATATTGCACACATTTTGACTCTGGAAAATATTGTTAATTGTTAACATTAAGAATTAAAAATAATAGACATTTTACTTCCGCCTGTTTGGATGGCAATAATAATGCTGTCGACACTGGACTAGTAAAGCACCGCATATAGGGCAAAGTATATAATTAAAATAATGGGATTGAAGACAGTAAAATAGGTGCTTTGAACCTTATTGTTCTGACAAACTAGAATAGTGCTGCTTTACGATTGGAATAAAAGACATTTAATGTATTAAATAACATGCTATATAGTTATTGTAGCAAAGCTCGCATTGCATGAAAAATATTTATGTGTTCCATAGTTCCAACTGATTACTACGGCGACATAAGAACATGGTCCATTCCGGAGATATTCAATTTGACTGAAACACATTATTTAAGACTATTATTAAAACTTAATCCAAGCTACCATGATGTAAGCAAAACCAGTCGTAATCTACATACAAGAAATCATGATTTATACTTAGCTATAGGGTTACGTTACATCGTTATCTAACAAATTAAATTCCAAAATTTGATATGAGCATACAGCAAGCATATCCAATGATATCATTTTTTTAGAAATAAATGAACGTTACATTTCCAAAATTCGAATCGAAGAAACACAATCTCAAGTCTAAATACAAACATGATGGGTACCATGTTACACAGGTAGAGGTACATCGTTACCTGCCAAATAAGTTCTATATTATTAACAGAGCTGGTGGAATTTGCATTATCCCGAAAATAAAAAAATAAACTAGTGCACTAGCTACGATACGTACAAGTGCCTCACCACATGGCTCACCACTACTGCACTACCTGCACTGTACCGGCACACACGTTCTATATACCTGCACACACGTACATAATATCAAAAATGATACGCACAAGGTTTTTCATAGCAGAAGCGGCAGGCCTGGTATAGGGATGCATTCATCCTCATAATTACAACCGAATAAAGCATAGTTTGTTGTGCAATGTACAATTGCTAAAAAGATATAAATAATATTGATACATCTATTGTAATAGATATGTAGAGGGCAGAGGTATTAAGTTTTGTAGCCTGGAGGTAAACTTTTGGTGCATATCCAGCAAGACAGACAGAACAGCGTTTGAAAAGTATAAAATAGTGAACATAGTTGGATTTGCATAGTCTGGAATACGCATCAAACAAATAAACATGGTATGGCCATGGGACGGATGAAAGTGGTGTTAGTCCGTCCACAGATCGGCGGATTGCATAGCATAGCATCAGTTGAGATTTATCGAGAGAATGAGACAGTGCAGCAGAATGTAGAGTCTAAAAGAGTGGAGTAGAAGAGTGCAAGGAATGGCAGTGTATTCAACTATTTTCCGTCTCCCTCTCTAGACGGATTCTTCTTACAATTTGGCTGTTGCCTACGACATAGATTTTCAAGCAAGGGCAGTTCAAGGGTAGAAAAGCGTTTATCGATCAGACTTGACTTGAGTAGAGTCTCACTCACTACTACCGTAGTGTCACTAGCTAGTCTCAGTCAGAAAGTCAGAACAGAAGAGTTCGGTCGGACGGACGCAGTACGTAAGTACGTACATAGTGGTAGTAGTATTATAATATCAAGGTATGTGTGTGCAGTGTGGTCGTGTAGTTGGTGTAGTAGTAGAGTGTGTGATGGTGGATGGATGATGAGAGGGCGGATAGGGATGTTGAAAATATTCATTCTGCTCTTCTCTGCAGTTGTACTACATTGTTGTCTCGCTCGCTGCTGTGGCTCACACAACTGCATAATATTACGTTTCTTCTACCATGCTACACTTTTACACGGACAGACACAGTCTAGTCTATTTTATATAGTAGATATCCAATATGCAGGCCATTCATACGATTCCTCATAGTAGCATACAACAAAAACTGTCTTACTTAAATGTATAAAATAGCTGATGCCATGCCGTGCACACTATAATATAATTCCATCCCTGTCACACACACACCGACCACATTATATTCTTCTGTATAATATTGTATTCTACTACTACTCTCTCAGACCTTAGCAATTTCCTTTCCCTCATTCTCCATTATCTCCATGCCCTGCATCTACGTATACGTCGAATATTTATATATTGTGACTGAGCCTCTGCACTGCTGCGCCATGTCCTCCCGCTCCCTTTTCTCTCACAAACTCAATTTCAGCGATCTAGGTAGCAACATTCTTCCATACATAGTACTACTACCACAAAATACTACCAACTAACGTAAGACGTAGCGTAAGTGGCACGTAAACGTAATACACTACTCTCTTTTGTGTACCATACCATCTGAGTCTCAGACAGTGCACTGTAGCCTGCGCTGTTCTAAGGTGGCCCGTCTTTTTATACCCGTCTAACTTATATTTAACTTATTTATTTATATTCTTATACCCGTCTAACTTTTATTTTCAGAAATTTATTTCTCATTGATGGAATGATGAATAGGAACAAAGTTTTTTTTATTAAGGTAATGACTACATGGACTACCAAATACCTGCAAATTCATTGACCAAAACTATATCTTATCATAAGAAACAATTGAAAGAAAACTTTACTGCTAAAGAACTAAAATGTTATCACAATGGACACTGAAAATTACCCATTTACTCTATATTTAAGTATGAGAGCAAGTTCTAAAAAAAATTAGCCCACTGGGCCCAGAAGTTCAAAATTTACAGCATTTCAAAATTTTGATATTGGGTACCCAACACCCGAATCGAATTTAGCCGACCTTCATGACACTCATTGAACTCCTCTCAATCAATTAAGTGCTAGCAATATGATAGTAATCCCAATGAGCAATAGGTACGGGGCCTAAAAATAGTTTCATAGGGCCAGTTGTGATTTAAATAATTATAAAGTGGTTTATGTAGCGAATTTGTAATGTGCATCATACCGAATTTATATCTTGCCTAGTGTCCAGTGTACGTAATTTGTACATTATTGTTTAAAACTTGTCGGGTGCCTTCGAATTTAACCGTCTGCAATAGGGAGTGGCGGTAAAAGAAAATGAGGGGCAACTAGTCACTGGACTCTTGTGAAGCACGAGTCGATTCTTGCCATTCGTCCTACTGTGCATTGCCCAGATGAAATGCGTTTTGCCCACTGTTATCATATCGGTCGTGTAGTTGCGGGAAATTTCAAAATTTTCATTTCCCGACATGGACCAAGCTTAACAATGAAATCTAATGCACTCAAACTAAATCATGACTCAATCAACAATAGAGGAGTCTCTTATCGTCCCCCACGTTTCCAATTTGTGAGGGACGCTCGGAAAGTGCATGCAGAGGCACCCGACATTGCCT
>JABASH010002206.1:0-21320 GCA_019776445.1 Tomocerus maximus
CATTATATAAATTAAAGAAATTATAGATATTTAAATAATTCTGCCATACCTAAACATGTAAATCTGGAATTGCGGTTTAGGACTACCCCTGTCATATGACTTTTATCATAATTTTTGAATGGTTTATATGGATATATAAAATATAGATAGTTTATATATATTGCTGGTAGCTGTCAATTTTAATTAAAAACAGCGCCGGTGGCTGGCCCACACGGCTGGGGGCTGTGTACTTACTATACACACGTACTATATACCTACAAGATGATTACATTTTACATATATAAAAGTTGTTTATATTGCACATAATATTTTGCATCTCTAAAAAGGTAAATAGTTCTAATTTTATACCACATTCAGTCAGCAGATTCAGCACTACATTACATTACATACATACATACATGCAAACAATAAATAACATCAATTTTAATAATAAAATTGCATTTGAAAGGGTGAGTAAGTGAGAAGGATAAACGAATGCAGAAGTGAAGAGAAGAGACAGACGTCAGTCAGGTCACAGTCGAGAAGATGAATGGGTGATTGGCGATTATTGGGTTACTTAAATATAAACTACTTAACTATTATGTTTATTTACTTTACCAAGTGACATTATTGACATTAGTTACATAGAAATATTAGACTGACTGTACAGAATTTCGGGGAACCTCGGTCGGTGCTATTTATGTACGATTACGATGTACTAGTGACTAGGAATGAGGAAAGGAAGACAGTTGAGCTGACTCAAAGTTTATCAGCAACTGACAACTTTATTGGCAAATATACAAAAAAAGGAAATCGATAAAGACTTGATCATAATTGTCTTATCAATATTATGAAAAATAATGTAAGTTCACTGATACAGCAATAATGATTATTTCAATTAACGATCTTTGGTATTATATTATTTGATATCGGTGCAGTCAGCTCTTTTCCTGTCGCATCTTATTCATTGTCCGATTCTGTTCAGCTGTCAAATCACTGGCCAAATCTACCGGTCATCGGTACTCAATGTTCTTATTAATCATCGTTTTATAAGCGTTGAAAAATGTAACGCTTTTGAAATCGATAATTTAAATCAGTAATGTCATTTTGTTTTCTATTTCAACTTCAACCGACAGACAGTCTTATATTTTAATCAAATATTTTTGCAGTAAAATAAGCCATAAACGTACACCGTGTATAATCGACATCAAACTGTCAAGTTCGTCACAGGATTACAATATGCTGAAATTCATCAGAGGAAAGGGGTCCCATATTTCAGCAGAACGGATCAAGGTTCAAAAGGAATTATTTTCTCTTCGTAAGGTACAGTAATATAATAAAACGTTGTACTGCTACCTCTTATCCAAGAAAATAATTGTAACAAGGGCAAAACAAGTTGTGTAATCTCCAAATAATGAAATAATGTATTTTTCTAGACTATCACTCATGGATTTCCTTCAAAACCTACAGCATTAGCCTATAATGCTCAGTTAGGATTGCTCGCCATCGCCAGCAAATCGGGTGCTATTATAATGTACGATCCTTTTAATTTTATACCATACACGGGATTCATAGGAAATCAAAGGGTCAGATCAAGGCCTTAGATTACATTGGTTTCTCGGTTATGTTTCCCCAATGTCTGAAAAGAGAAGATATTACAGGGCAGTTCAAGTTTTACTTTCAACGAAGTTGGGGAAGCCTTTTATCAAATCAGTTCCAGTGAATTACAACGAATCAGTGTGTCAGCCAGAGTGGCAACTCGCTCTGTTTGCACCGTTGTTGATGTGGACATGTGGACGGTAAATTAGAAACCAATGTAATCTAGGGCCTTGGAGTCAGATGAGTCTAGTGGTACTTTTGGCGAAGGTCTATGCTGAATGAACAATGAACCGCATTTTGTGTATTAAATGTTCGAGCTCGGTGTATTGAGGTTAGACCTTCGAAATTCTGCCTTAGGTTGCGCTAACATCTGACCCTTGGATGTGGTCAGCACTGGATACATGTATATTTCATCCAAGACATATACTTAGATTTTCCATTTACATCCACAGTGTTGGACAACCTGGAGTTGAGTTTGTGGGACAACATCCTCAAGAAGAAGAATCAGCTGTTACTAAAATAACTTTTGTTCCAAAAAAGGCACGTATCATAACACTCTGTGATGACAACTCTCTACATTTGTGGAAGTTTTCGAATTCGAGTTTGGAACTTGTCAAGTCGTATTCTCTAGAGGGAAAGTAAACATCTTTTTTGGCTTTTTTGAAGTATCAGACTTTAACCAATTAATTTCTAATGGTAATCAAATGGACATTCGGACATTTCCTTTTCAGATTGAAGAAAATCTCTTGTCTGACTGTTCAAGATAACAATAAAAATGCTTATGTAGGAACAGAAGGGGGAAACATTTACACTCTTGATGTTGACAAGTTTGAAATTGGCGATAAAATTATTTATTTAGACGTTGTTTTGCAAAAGTAAGAAATTTACATCACATTGGAAAGTAGAAACTCTCCCAATAACCAAAAATTAGCTCCATGTTTGGGATTTACGCGTAACTTTCTAGGTTTTATCTCAATAAATTATTTACTTTTTGTATCAGTGGACCAGAAAATTACAAAGTTAACCCTGGAGCAGTTGAAAGTATTCTGGAAGTACCTCACGAAATGAAGTTGTTGATTGGCTACGAGCGCGGACTTATCGTACTCTGGGATATCGCTGCCCAAAAGAACACCAAAGTGACTAAAATAAATCATTTAAAAGGTATAGGGAAAGTTAAATATGGTTCATAAAATTTTTTTTTGACAGAATTTTGTATCAACTCAACAACTGGAAGATCTAACTTGGTTGGAAGAATACTCAGAAGGAGCTGAGGGAGAACGGGAACGACTGTTTGCTTCAGCCCACAATGACGGATCGTATATTATTTGGAACTTGGAAAACAATGAAAAGCCTTATAAAGAAGCAACTACTCCTTATGGACCTTTTCCATGCAAACGAATTGGGAAGATTCGATTTTGGAAGGATGACTGTGGAGAACTTATTGTCGCATTCAGTGGTGGAATGCCAAGAGCAGCTTATGGGGACCATTTCACTGTTTCAATTAAAGCTGAAGGTAGCTTTTGGTTCTTCTACAAGCTTGCTTACTTTTTTGTTGGTCCTAGAAAGAAACTCTAGAATTTATTGACAAGCTCTAATATTTTCTGCTGATTTTCGTTTTGTAAAATGCTGTAGTTTCTCTACAAATATCCTAACGAATACAATTGTGGGTGTACTTACAGCTGCTCTGGAAGGGGAAGATCCACACGTTGCCTTTGATTTAACGTCAAAAGTGATTGATTTTGTAGTCATTCGAAGATCTGAAAATGAAGGGACTGAGGGCGCTTCAAATGATATCAATAATAGTCTGTCACCATTAGCATTAGTAATTTTAGCTGAAGAGGAAATGGTTACAGTGGACTTAACGAGCGAGAACTGGCCCGTGTACTTTCCTCAGCCTTATTTGAATTCAATTCACCCTTCAGCCGTCACATGTTTTCACCATGTTACCAATATCGTAGAAGAAGTTTACATCGCCTTGGTCAAAATTGGACACAATGGAGAATATTCTAAAAATGTGAAATGAAGCCTAATATTTATCATAAAATCCTTATTACCATAAAATACCATAAATATTTACCATAAAATCCACAATAAATAGCCGATTCCGCTAAATTGTAAATGTGATATTAATAATCATTAAATTAAAATATTTGTTATAGGCGTGGCCTATCCATGGTGGCAAGATCGGACAATTAGTAACAAACCATTCATCAAAGAATTCTAAGATGGGAAAATTAAAATCGTTGCTAATTACTGGCCATGAAGACGGATCTGTTAGATTTTGGGACTCAACGACTACCTGTTTAACTCTTTTGACAAAATTCAGTTCATCTGTCCTATTTACTACGAGTGAAGAACCCGAATTCGCCAACGAATCTTCGCACAACAAAGAGGACGACGACGAAGAATGGCCCCCATTTAAAAAAGTGGGCACATTTGATCCTTACTCCGACGATCCCAGATTAGCAGTAAAAAAGATTGGCTTTTGTAAAAAGTCTGGTGTTTTAATTATTGGTGGTACTGCAGGACAAATAATTGTGGTCAACTCTGTCAAGAAACTTGTTCTTCAAGAGGAGGCCACTAAATTGGAGGTATTTAGATTCAAATCATTTCATTCTGCCCGACTAATGAAGCTTTATGTTAAAGGCACAGATAATACATCGTTATTACTATTATATTTAGGTAACAACATGCAACATGGTAGCTGACAAAGATGGATTTGTATGGAAAGGTCACGATCCGTTGGACTACAAGCCAAAAAATAATCCAAATATTGGCAATAGTGCTGGAGAGGACTCATTTAATATCACAGCTCTTCTACAAATACAGCCTCCAGCAGCAGTCACAGCCTTAGCCATTGAAGCTCCTTCTGGTGTGGTGGCCGTAGGCACTGCCCACGGTGTACTTTTATTTGATTTTTTCCGGAAAAAAGTTGTCATGGTCAAATCTACTCTCAATCCTAATGGTGCAGTCTTAAACACAACTCATGATTTTTGAACGATAATATTATTTTCTTTTATTTTTGATAAAATTAAACTGATTTGATGTATAGATATAATGGCAGCAGGAGACACGCCTATATCCAGAAGAAAATCTATTAAGAAGTCGTTACGGGAATCATTTAGACGATTAAGGAAAGGTCGCTCTCAAAGAGCTGGTACAAGCTCTCCTGTAAAAAGGTTCTTAGTTGTAAATGTGAAACTACGTAAATTAAATGTTAACACTGTCGAATTTCGAATTTAATTAAATTATCTTGTATTTTAGTCCGTCTCTGTCAACAATGCAAAGTCCAGATGCCTCAATACCTACTAAGCCGATGGAACGAGCTATTGAGGCCCGAGGAAGTGACGATGCGATGTCTTCCATGGTTCGCTCTGTGACATTTTCAAAAACGTACATCGTTAGTTGTAAGCACCCAGTAGTTATTATTAAATAGCTATCAAATAACAATAATTTTTCCACCAACGAAAGTCCGCAATTTTTTGTAAAAATTATTTGGAAATTGATTTATTCGCTAAATTCGGTAACTAAAGAAAGATTTTCCAAATTTATTGTATTAGGGATAGGGACTGACAGTTAAAAACATTGTAAATTGTATCCTAATAAACCATTTTAAATTTATTTTAGTGCAAACAACGACACCGACATTGTGGGCGGGAACGAATTCCGGGACAGTATATGTTTTCACAGTGAATATTCCAGGGGGTGAAAGAAGATCAAAGGAAGATGCAAGTTGTCAGATTGCTAAAGAAATTCAGTTGAAGCATAGAGCACCGGTGCTCTCCGTTATTATTTTGGATTGTAGTTCATCTCCGGTTGATGGATTCTCTCCTCAGCACGACCACTTGGGACCACACAAAGTACTTATTTGCAGTGAGGAACAAATCAAGGTACTTCTTAGTTTGTTGACTACGTCCATCTTGCTGGAATTGTTGAACATTGAGGTGTTTGATCTTTCTTTCCATCGAAGAGCGAGAAATAATGTAGTAATTTTTTTTGTGCAGATGTTCACTCTTCCTGCACTTCGTCCATTTGGAAAACTAAAACTGACTGCCCAAGAAGGTTCAAGGATCCGTAAAATCACAGTGCAAACGTTTGTGTCTTCGGCGGACGAATCGTACTCTGAAAAATGTGCTTCTTGTCTGACAAATCAAGGAGATTTGTACATAATAACGGTTCCGGAACTTAGAAAGCAGGTTATGTTTCCCCAATGTCTGAAAAGAGAAGATATTACAGGCATTTCAAGTTTTACTTTCAACGAAGTTGGGGAAGCCTTTTATCAAATCAGTTCCAGTGAATTACAACGAATCAGTGTGTCAGCCAGAGTGGCAACACGCTCTGTTTGCGCCGTTGTCGATGTGGACGGTAAATTAGAAGTTAATCACGTTGAAGAAAATCATGTACGGGAAGTTAGGTCTCCCCCCTCAGCTCCAGGATCCACCACTGGGGTCCTTGATGATATCACTTCTGAGGTAGCTGACATCACCATTGACTCGGTCAGGGATCATACGGCCGCTAATGCAGCAACGACAATTAATACGTAAGTAACTTGGATGGGAGTCAAATGTTCCATGCAATCTTTCCTGTAAATGCGAATAAGCTAATAATAAAATTAATCAATTTTTCTGTGGACGTTCATCACGTAAGCGAACTCCTAGGACCGCACCTTTACATTTAGGTTAAATTTAGGTTACGCCACGAAAGCGCACCGGTGCGGACCTAGGAATGCGTTTATGTGAATTAATGATTTATAATTAATTGACTGCTTCAAAATGAAGTTGACCTCAAGACACAGCAAGATACTTAATTCAATGAAAAATAAATAATAGTATATTTAAAAATTAGTAAATAACTAATAATAATAGAAATAACCAAAAGTTTTTAGTTATGATTTTGAAAGATGGAAGCTTTGAAAGTTTGAAACGTTTTTGAAATTCTTTGAAAAATTTAGGTAGCGTTCCACGAGCACCAAGAAACTTATGACTTTGATTGGGTAGTTTAAATTTGTTCTGTAAATCTGGAATAAGGGGAAAACTGAAAACTAGCTTCACAAATGTTTCGTTTTTCAAAGTCAACGATTATATCCTGGTTTTTTGTCGCATTCAAATCTTATTGTGGGGTGTATGATGAAGTGTAGCGATGAGTGGTGAGGTATGTAAATGTAATAAATTGCAATAAAATCGATGTATTTAGGATAAATTATCCTGAGACTAAACCATTTTGTTTTTAATCACAATATTATAATATTTTTACATTATGTTATAGTCATACTAACATAAATGCGATTTGTGCTTGCGAACACAAAATTCATTGAAAATGTGCAAAGTGAACCTTGAAACCAAACGAGACCATTGATAAAATTTGAAAAAAAGTATATCAAATCCAATCATAGGTTCATAATCAAACTACATAAGCCGAGGGCCGAGGACGTACGACAATTTAGGAAATGATATTGCGTAATTGGTAATTATATATTTACTGTCAACAGTTGAATTAGTTAACTTTCCTTTTTTAGTTCCCCTCCGACGGTAAACTATATAGTATTCTTTCTTAAACTATAAAATGTGGCTCCCTAAATAAAATTTAAAATTCTTGAGAATTCTCACCGCTGTTGACGTGGCGTGTTTTAATATTTTATGTGGTGGACCAGGGCTAGTAATCCTAATGAATTATTTTTGTTTAACAGAACAGTCGTTGAGGAGCGTTTGATCGACGGCGGGGCCCTCATTTCCCCAGCGCCAGGGGTTACAAATCAAATCAAAAGTGTGACTACTGTCACCACAACCACTGTTGTGAATTCCGTCCAAAGTGAGTGAAGCATTTATATTTTTATACTATCTGTTGATTCAGAGTTCTATATATACTTATATAGAACTTATATGTGTCTACTTCAAAATTAGTGTTTACTAATCATTGACTAATAAAAATATGCTAAATGTAGCCTCTACAGCCAATCAAGATTCCTCTTCGTCTTCCTCGTCGGTGGCGAATGGAGACTCCACGACGACTTCATCGACCTCGACAGCCACAACAGTTGTCCGGGCTCCTATAGCTGACAGCGATGATGACAGACTTCAGTCGGAAATTTGACGAAAAAAGTCCATGAAACCAAAAATAAGTATAAATCTAAAACTTTTTAATTAGATGATAATTAGCTTTCTGTTGAGCTATGAATGATGTCTGTTCATTTGCTAACTGCCTACACACAAGTGAAGTCTTTCCTAATGCAATTATCATGAACCATAAAATCTCTAATCTACTCTAATCAATTGACATGATATGTTTTAGCCTGAGGGTGTAGGTGTGACTTTTCGAAATGACCAATAATTGATTTAAGTTGATAAACTGGAACTGTTTGAAAACTGACAATGCAAGGAATGAGGAAACGAAGGGCAGCAAGCTTTGCTTTAACTGTTAACATTAATTTTTGAGCATTTAACTACGTACTCGTTATATAATTTTACGTACTTACTAACAAGCAATGTGAAGGTATTTAATAATTATTGTACAGAACAGATAATTAACGTAAATTAGCTACTACTGGATGGTTTCTATGAATGCTAATATATGTCATAATATTTAATATAATATTAATTGCGAAGCGGCTAAAAGAATTTTTATAATAATATTGTAACTATAACCTATTTATTATTAATTGTTCTTTACAATATAATAACCTCAATGTTATTTAAAGTAAAAAAAATGTGATTCGTAACAAATCTTGCAACATTTACATCCTCCTGATAATCCAAGAATTTATGAGTGAGCACACAAGTGAGAGAGAGAGTGTGTGAAGAATGCCTGATGATTGCCCTCCTAATACCGATTGACCGTTCTCTCTGTTCTGAAGTATTACTTATGAATTGTGTATCGTTGAGCGTCATTTAAGTGTGCTTCTCACTCAAGTTTTTGTTTATATTAATTACTCTGCTGTAACGGTATAAGTTATTGTTAGCTAGCTACATGTATAGGATATTAATTAGTTATCCTTATCCCTTGTGGATTGGGGAGTATTATGTAACTTTTTCAATTTTCTACTACTGCCTATTGTGTTTACTCCTAATAACTAAAAATGATTACAAATATTTACATACATAGTAGATGTCATTGTTATATATGTTCTCTGTTGCCAGAACTTCTGTTATGATACCTACTTTTTAATTCATTTTTAATTAATTTTAACTGGTAAATTGGTGAAATAAATACTGGGCTTAATAAATTATTGACTACCTCTTCTTGGTCTCAATCTCAATTCCCTTTACTTACTGGTTATTGAACCACACACATCACAAAATGTTTCACTAGACTATGGTGCTGTATTTATGGATGTAAAATAAATATACTAGGTGATAATTGATTAGGAAATTTCAGTTTTGTGCAATGAGTAAAATGTGACTGGCTATTTATTATTTTTCAGATTTATTTATTTGTATAAGTTTGCTACTTACATTGTATTGTAATAGTATACTTAAGTATAGGTAGGTACTTACATCTGATATTCGACACAGAGTATTGATTATCTATATACGAGTTCAACACAGATATCAACTTTAACAACAGCTATACATAATATCAATCTACACCTCAGACATTCTAAAGTTCAAAGCTGGTCACAAGAGTCGTCGTATCTCAATGGGATTTTAAATATAGTAAATATTTTTCAAGATTGTTTCATCGTTCAAATGACAATCAGACAGACCTAAGATATTAATGATATAATATTATTTGTATTACGATGTCGATGCCCATGTAAAAATGGTGCCCTTAGAACCAAGTTTGTTTATACCCGAAGGATTTCATTGACTCCCTTGCCCCTCCCTTACTTAATTATGATGATTGTATTTATTTTAAGATAAGAACACTGGAGATGAGAAAAGTACATTTATATATTTAGTATAGTATAGTATAATCTGTCTAAAAGTATAACTTTATGGGGATAAAAAACTAAACAAAAATAAATAAATATCGACACGAATGGTTTTAGACCTATTGACACTACTGACACTAGTGTAGTGAGTAGTGGCTGACTGGTTTGTAGTAAATCTGAGAAATGGGGGAGAGGAAACGATACACTACTAGGCATATACTTTAATAATATTTAGTGTAGGATTACAGTGAGGTAACATGTACACCATCTTGAATAAGAGTTTCTTGAGTGATATCGGAATGGATGCCTGTTGCTTTGCAACTTGTTTCGGTCAAAATGCGACAATTGTGTCTGTTGTCCGAGCCGAGGATTGCAGCACCTTCATCATCAGATTCTCCATTCGAATCATCGATGTCCAAGGGAGCTTTGGGTAGAGCAGTTTGAGGTACTTCAAGCAGATTCTTGGAAATAGTGCAAGTCGTGGTCGTCATTGTCGTGTTCGACGGGTTCACCCCACAACTCGTTGGATGGGCATTTGTCGTCACTCCTGATGTCGCAGATGTAGCACCTTGGTTCATTTTCCGGTGTCGTTCCGAACCCTTTTTTCCTCTGGGAAAAACTGAATTCTCAATGTGGAGAGCTGCATTCACGTCCTAAGTATTTCCAAACAGATCATTTCTTTCTACAGTCAGTCGCATAATATTTATTTAACATTGAACCCCTTCTACCGAACGTTAATAAATATTATTCTTTGGAAAACATTTTGGTTTTGGATTGCGATTGTGGTGACTACAGTATAGTACTATGGAATTGTCAAACATTATGAGACCGTTTATAACACAGTCGCTAATGTATTTCAAAACGCTTGTGAACGAATTTTTCATAGAACAGGAAATAGAAAACAAACTAATTATTGTGCTAATGCTTACCTAAAGAAAACATTCGGAGGAAATCCCTTTAGGGTCAAGAGGTTCACAGCTGAAATGGCTTCATTTTCCTTGGGGTTTATTTACGAAATTTAAAAATGAACCCTTAACGTATTATGAAACCATTAATTCGTAAGTTTATTTAAGACGTCCAGGAAGTTTGAAAATCTGAGTTTTACTACAGAGTACACAAGTTTAACAAAATTGTTTGCATTTTGAAATCGCAAGAAAACAATTTTTTGTGTTCCAAAGAATGTGTATTAATAATTAGTTTCAGTGCATTTGTCATATAGTGCCAGCAGGTTTCACCTACATAGAAAGATTTGAGTTGTGGAAACGGGTAATTTTGCATACGTATCTGATGCTACTTAATGCTAATTGTTAATCAGGTATCTACTACTAAAGGTGATTTGTAATAGTACACATAATAATTAGCTACATACTTCCGTTCAGATTACATCTATTGTTTGCTAAAGAAACTCCCTACTCCAACTCCAATAATCTGGAAACATTCTCACACGTACCAAACAACGACTTGTATATCAATGACGTAACCATTTTCACAAATCGCAGATAAACTGAGAAGAAAACTTGTTCTAACGCACAAACTGAAAGTGTATGCAACAAGTATGCAAATACTTGGGGGCACTATATTCTATAGATGATGTACTGTTAATAACGTGCAACTCTAGCACATAATTTAATAGCAATAATTTTTGATAATATTAAACGATAATTGATAAGGTTAGGTATCCATAGTTGTTTCTTTCGGTTAGGGGATTTTTATCATAGTTCATAGTTCATAGTTGAGTTTTATCAATTGCTATAAATTATGGCATTTCACTTTCACATTATACTACTTATGGGTACATTTAGCACACGCATTGTATACTTGAATACTCACACAAAAGTCGACATCATTGATACACCATCAATATAATTAGTATTGGACTACAAAAAACGTAAAGTGTATCCATTTCTAATGCATATAAGTATCTATATGTCTACGTAGTACAGTACAACTACTACAACTGATGAAAAGTATCAACTTGACTAAGTATATGAACGCAGCAAAACTTTCATATTAATAATAGTGAAATAAATATATAATTTGTATAGTCCAATTTTAAAAAATGCATTCGTTCGTATAGTCAAGGTGAGTCTGTCTGTCTGTTATAAATGGACACGATAATCAATTAATTTTCTACTAAAGGAGTAACAGGAAATGTTAGTATATAGAAAAAGGAGGGTAACAAATACAAAGTGTAAATTCTACAGAAGACAATGAAGAAGAACGAGCATTAAATTATTCGTGTGAAATAAAGATATTGTATCCTTCATAAATGGTACCTAATAAATGAGAATTGGTTGGTGTAACACCGAACACGTATTATCTCACAACTCGGTATCACGAGTCATGTGACAAGATTCCAGGTTATCGGATGAGAATGTCGGTCTACGGCTACGATGGTGTACGAGTAACTTGATGAATAAATAAAATAGACACAAGAGTCAAAACTATAGAAAAGAATTAAATATATGCAACAAAAGTATGAATAAATCTAATTATTTTCTCTCCCTTCCTAAATACAACAAAAAAGTCACAAAACTGAGTTTGACATTCTCACTCACCTTTCCTTTGGCACAGGTGCAAGCCTTCATAAAGCTCTTTTTAAAGTTCTCCGATAGAAACGCATACAGGATCGGCTGCATTCTCAAAACAGTTTTCAATCAGTCATTAATATTCCAGTGGATTAATTAGGTCGACAATTAATGTGTATGGCACACACGAGGATGTTGTATGGCGAGAATTTTTAGCCAACATAGGGAAACTGCATGGTGCATTATAGGAAACTTAGGGAAACTGTATGGTACATTATAGAAAACTGAGGAAAAATTTATGGTACTATGTGCTTAGTACTAATAGTAATTAAAGAGTGTAAAAGTGGATCGTTGCAAGTACATACGTTTAAATACTTATTTGTTAATTTAAAAAAGTCCCATTTTACGTAATAATAAGTGGTAAATACTTAGTTGAAGTGAGGCACTAGACAGATAATTCTGCCATACTGTCATTAGTTGATTACCGCTATGCTACTTAATTAATTAGTGAGGTGCATTACGTTCATGGCGGAATTGGAGTAGCTTAAGCATCCAGCAAGTAAGAAAGTCGTCAACACAGCCCCAGAATGATTGGAATCGCGGGGCATGAAAATTAGAGCCATCTTCAAAAAACAAGAATAAATCATTTTTTAAGTAATTTATCTATTATTTCTATAATAGAAAAACCATTCTACATATTTACTAGTGTAAGCATGTAAATTTATTGAAATTGTCATTGTCAGTCTCATCTATTTCGGATTTCGGGCATATCGTCTTTTATTTATTTCCCTAGAATGACTTTTTATATAAAGTCGGGGTTTTATAAAAGCCTACGGTAATAACATGTAATAAATTCAATACGTCATCGAAATTAATGATGAAGATTTGAATAGATGACGAAGCAAATGATGTCAAATGTACGCCATTTCCCATCTCTCCCATTCACCTGTGAGAAATGGGAGAAACTTATTTAAATTACGCGGGCTATTCCATGTTGTCCCAAATTTCACTTCGCGAATCTTTCTCCCGTTTTTCCCATTTCTTACACTCGTACATTAATTCACAATCACAATCACACTCACCTTCCATTTCTAACAGTGCGTGTCTACCACCTTCACGGTGTAAAGATATAATAATATGCTGTGTGGAATTGACAATAAGATATGCTGTGTGGAATTGATAATAAGATATGCTGTGTGGAATTGATAATAATATATGCATGTGTGTCATGAGAGGATATCTTCGAAGAAAAACATTGTTTGGCTGATGGGCTGTTTGGCGCTGACATGCAGTGTTTGACTAGCCACCGGCTAGTGGCTAAAATGGTAGTGGCTAAAATTGTTTTTAACCTGGTTAAAATCCTTTTTAGCCGGCTAAAAACCATTTTAGCCTTATCAATTTAGCCGGCTAAAAGGGCCTGCTGGCTGGCTAAAATGTAAAAAAGCCGGCTAAAATCAAACACTGCTGACATGACATAGTTATTATGTACCTGAGTGATCCAGTAGAAGACCCAACAAAGGAAGTAGACGGTGATGACGGTTAAAACCAATTTGGTAACTTTTCGGTGAGATCGTTTTCTCTCTCTGGCCCTGGTTGTCTGCTGAGCAGTTGGCGGGGGAGGCTCGCCCCCGGTACTGCTATTCCCACCCACGGATGCGATGATGTTTGTACTGGGGGGAGGGGGTGGGCGTCGTTTGGGTCCAACGGTCCTCAGACGGCGGATGACCAAGACGTAGAAGATGAGAATCAAAGTCAGTGGAATGGCAAAACTTAAAATGAATGAGTAGATGATGAAAATCATTTCTCCACTCAGTTGACCCGACTGAGGCCAGAAGATGTTACAGTTTATCTGAAATAAGTACAAAGTCACGAATCATCAATCTCCTCACACAGCCAGGCTTACGACAACGTAAACCCACCGGTAGCGTAAACCCACCGACAAAGTAAACCCAACGACAATGCTTAGCGACAATATAAACTCAATGATAAACTAACGGACACCGCGACACCGACTGGAAATTCTCTACACCTCTAAGCTGTATAGCAACTTTATTCTACGTGGCTTACGTGGGTGCTTGGAAATGATTGTATGGAGAAGCAAAACTACTTATATGGAATTTAAAATGACTTATCGAGGTTATGAACATGTAGGTACTATTATATTTCCAACCAGTCACGTAGAATAAAGTTGCTTTACAGCTTAGAGGTATATGTAGATAAATTCCAGTCTGCATCAGTTAGCTTATTATCATTGAGTTTGCATTTTCGCTAAGTATTGTCGTTGAGTTTACCTTGTCGTTGAGTTTACCCTGTCGGTGGGTTTTGTGTCGTTGAGAATCTTTGTCGGTGAGATTCAGTCGGTGAATTCCATTCGTTGAGTTGACGCCTTACGCTATTACCATACGCCGGAAATTTATTTTTTAAAGGTTACAAAATTTTTTCTGATGGTTAATCTGACAGTCTTGGGACTTCGTATACAGACGATTGGTGAGATTTAAATTACCCGAAAAAAAATTTTTAAGAAAATTTTTCATGGTTTTTAGGAAATATTAATCCAATGTAAGCCTACGGTCGGGTTAGAGAATTTTTCGCCCAATGTATTTAAGCCTGACGCATTTTATAAAAAATTTTTAGTTAAATTTTTTGGCATTATAAGAAAATAAATTTCCGTATGAGGTATGTCTGTACCTGCTCAAAAGGACAATCTGTGAGCTCCAGACAGGGGATGTCCGATTTTGGTCATATTTAAATTTAACTTTTGTTTAGACCAAGACAAATACTAAAACCGAAACTTGGCCAAATATTGTAATACATATTTGTAATATAGATATTTGTAATATAATTTGCAATAAATAGATATAAAAATATTTGGATTACCTTGTTGTCAATCTCGAGAGTATTAGCGTACATGTAGATGGGGACCATAATCAAAGCAGAGATTGTCCATGCGGTCAAAGCAACCAATTTAGCTATGAATGGAGTTCTCCACCGAGGAGCGCTTATCGGATGACACACCGCCAAGTATCTACATCCAAAAGTAGTAGCCAGACAATTATTATCATCATTAGTCCAATTCATTCTGTCTCTACTATACTCTAATTGAAGTTCATCTAAGTATACTACTTTTACTTTACAACCTTCGATACATATCTGTCGACATACTTAAGCATGTGTTGCAGTTTTTCATAACAAATGTACTAATTGAGTACCATAACTCTTCATTTTAAGAAGTCTTCGGTGTTGATTTCATTTTACTACTACAACCATCCCCCCTGAATAAAATTAGGCTTAATAGAATAAAATTGAACATCTTTTCCTGTGCAAACAACTCACGAACGACTACCTTTCTCTAAAATAGTATTTCTTAACTTGATATGACTTAATAATAAGGTAACTTGATTCAATTCATTCCCTCCTCGGAAAATATGGCTCAGATCAGATCTTTGGTTATACAGTATTAATGTATTAAGATTGGTAAGGGTAGGGTCGTGTTAAGGATACAGTATCAGTCAGTTCTTTTTCTTTCATGAACACGGTGTATATATACTTTCCATGCAATTTACAGTAAGATAAACCCCTTCCACCTGCTATATCTTTATTACCTAATGTCAATGTCACTCACTATAGTGTATTATTATAATAAAAATAATGTTAATAATAATGTATATGCATAGGTATACTAATTACTCCCCTCTCTTATCAGATTCCAGCCCAGAATTAATTTGCTTGTTTAACATAGGTACTAAAAATGTTTATTCATTTCCTATTCATTCACAATTCTAAATATTCTAGCATTCGCATCATATTTCTATTATTAATCTCTCAATCCAATGATTGGTATGTTATATATTATTAATATTGTACGTAGTAATGGTAATTGAGATGTTCCGTTTCAGCGAATTCGCCGAAATGTCCCTTGCGTCATAAGTTTATGCGACTTGGAAATCAGGTAAATTGTAGTTTGCTGTAACGTACTACTTACTTTCATACAATATTATATGAATTTATATTTTGCCGTGAGCATTGCAAAGGATTTACATGAACGAACAGAAAATAAATTACTTTTTCAACAAATTATATCCGTTGGGTATCATTCAGGCACTCAGACCAACTCGACGACTGTTCATGTTACAAAAGTTTACTCAAATATCGCATGGCCATGACAGGCTATCGCTTACTCTACTAATAGTATGTTTACGTACGCAGTGACTATCATCTCTGTCTCTTGTATATAATTGGAATATTAAATCTGTGCAATATTATTCTATTGTTGTTCTTCATGGACTCAATTATTAATTAAGGCAACAATTAATTATCTGAGAGTAAACCGTAGAAAGTTTGTCAAGCTGTTACTACTAAATAGTACAGACAGTATTATATAATATACATGTTAGTATCAGTAATAGGCATTCATTGAAGACTCACGCTGAATTCTATCGGAAACTGGTTTGACAAAATTTGGCACGCATTTGAAAATCATGAGTTTTAATAACACACACTGTAACTGTAACATACTAGCATATGAAACAGCACCTATACCTAACAGAATTTTTTACTCAGCTATTTATATACTAGCTTACAACAAAAGTATAACATCCTCCTCAATGGTAAGGTAATGGAAGTAATGGTCCATGTAAGTAGGAGTAAAACATAAAATTATGTTTTTTGAATATCAAATTACTTCTATTAAGAATTAATAAATGAAAAAATCTTAACGATGAGGGCCCAGAGAGATTTAACCATTTTGTGTAATGTTTATTGTGTAATAGTTGGTAATAGGGAAGGGAGTAGATTTTTTGTTTTGGTTACCTGTCAGCAGACATGATGAGTAGAAACATTGAACTTGTGATTTGGTTGATGCTGGTACTTGTGAAGTAAGCTTTGCACATGTAATTGCCAAAGGGCCATGATCCGGTACTAATGGTTGTCATCAAGAATGGAATGCCCACAAGGAAACATTCATCTGCGATGGCCAAATTGACAATGTAGAGATTTGTGACTGTCTGCATCTTCGAGAATCGGACGACGACGTAAATGACGAGCGTGTTCCCGCACAGTCCCACCACACAGACAATCCCGTACAGAATCTGCACCACGATTTGGGTCCACCACGGCTGGACGTGACCATACTGACCCCCACCCACTAATTCCGTCCCGTTCCCTTCTGAACCATTTGATATCTCATCTTGACTACAATTCACAGACAAATACGACGAATTGTCCTCCCCGCAAAGGTACAGTGAGTCATCCATCTTTCACATACAGTTATTCACCGTTCTATTATTACACCCGAATTCAAAGACCTCGCGTCCAACTAGAACTCCAAATCTGCAATTAAAAATCAATGGTTCGTTTCAAAAGATTGTCGACGATCGCTCACAACATTATATGACTCAATGTGGCGACTCAATCAATATCCAAAAGAAATTATTTACGCAATACTTTTTGCTGGACAAATAAGACTTGAATTCCCTATTCCGACCTGACCACTTTCTAAAGCTAAAATTGGCATCCTTCTCTCGCTTCGACGTTTCTGAGTCCCAACAAGATATGTCAAGATAATCATTCAAAATGGAAATATATTTACATCTTGTGTATGAGATACAGAACCATTTCGTAGTGGCAAAAGAAAATTCTACTGCAGATTCCTACTTGGAAAATGAAATCTCGATGAATTAAATGAAACAAAAATGAGCAAATGAAGTATTTGGAAAAATTGGAATATAATTTTTCAAACTATTCATGTCATTAAATATGTTGTAACTAAACTGTATTCTGACATGTTGATGTTCTAACTCCGATAAAATGATAATAGCGATAATTGATTATGTTACTTATGAAAATATAACTTAGTTGCAAGTAGGAATTCTGATGTAGCTGTTCAAAGGAAATATTTTCCAATGGATTAAAATTATTCGCTTTAAATACTATTTTTCGGATACAGTAAGTTTAGTTGTGTGAGGATTGGCTAAAGTAGTAGATATATTATATGCAACATTTTTTCGAAGATCAAAAATGATATAATGTAAACGTAATGTATAGGAAGTTTGGATATTGCAGTCGAACCGAATGCGAGTGTATAATTTTCCGACATGTATATTCTTGCCGTGGGGTTGACATTAAACTAAATCAAAAACAAATATCGTATATCTTTCGAAATTCTGCTGGGGGTACGAGTACTGTGGGTGGGGCTAGGTATGATTCAAAAAGTAGTGGTAGTGGACATTGTAGTTTCTTTATGCTAGCTCCATATGAAAATTTTCCCAACTTTCACCGCTCCAAAATGTCATTTGAGTTCCCTAAAATTCTGGTGAAATACCGGTGAAAGTTTTATATGGAGTTCGAGTTAGCATGAGGCTAAAGTACTAGGTCAACTATATTTTTTGGATCGTACGGTGGTTATTTTCGGAGCAGTAGTATATGAACATGCATTTTTATTTGAGGTCATAAATGCGTTGTGATTGACTGAAAGTAACTATTTTTCCAAAATCTGTGTCTGGTTATACTATAATAACTAATGACTGCTGTGACTGCTGTGTATGAGTGGGAGTTAGCTTTAAAAATGAACGACGGATGTAATAGAATGTGGAATAAAAGATATTCCCATCAGTCTGGAGCAGTTATTTGCTCGAAAATTGTATTTGGCAGAGTTGAAAGGCGATTTGAAGGGCGAGAGGGGAGCGTATCTACAGAATAAAGAGAAATAATTAAATCGGTGTCAGAGAAAGTTTTCGCAGCTTTGAAAGTGAGTCTAAGTGAGAAGTCCTATAACTCAGTCAGACGCACACATAATATTGCAGTACAGATAGAGAAGAACATTATTGCAGAGGGGGTAGGGGTAAACGGGAGGGGTCAGAATGAAATGGTGTGTGATGGCCAAAGTTTTGTTTGACTCATTAACAGGAAATAGAAATCCGTGTAGTGTAATAGTGCAAATAGGGAGTGAGTCTGATGTGATCTGCGGGATGAGAAAAGGGATCAAATGAAAGTACATCAACTCTACTGCTTTCTGGATGACCAAATTGGGATTGAGAGTTCAAATAACGAGCAGTCACACTCTCGCCTATTGACACAGCCACATATACTGTGTAGTCCATAATACATACTCACTGCCTATACCAAATACTACAATACTTGTGTATGGCTCACTTGACAATAAGTGAATACCTATATACACTATTGCCTTTCAGCCCAGACGGGTTTGACAACATGACATATGACACATGCAATCCAATAGCTAGTGTACACAGGAAATTAAAACAAGTCAGCCGTCAATCTCCCCCTGCAAATTCAACCAAATGCATAAAATGGACAAAAACAAAATTGTTTTCCATAATCAGGAAAATGTTTCTCAGAGTCTGTGACCCGAATCAGTTCTCCAGTGGGAACTCCGTATCTTCCAGTATTTTCTACTTTTACACAGTGCAAACATAACATCTAGTACGTACAAATAAACTGGGATAACTTATTACTGGATATATAATATGGACAGAGAATGAACCCGGGCAGGCCTGTCTCGTCACGTCGCAGGCATTCAGTCGTTCAGTTCAGTCATTCATGAAAAACAAGTTCAGATTTAATATCTGATTAGAATATAGATCCGAGCAGTATTTCCTCGTCTCACTTGAAAAATATCAAGTGATATCTTATATAAATTATAGTTGTAACCGTTCTATCTAACCCAACTGCCTACTATACCACTTATAATGCATGAAAATAAATTACGCCACTGCATTATCATCCATGCATGTGCATGTTTGTTTGATAATATATGATTGTTATTTCATCATGAATCAAAATTGCATTAAATCCTATTAAAAACTATAATTGTAGTATGTAGGTATACTTGATAAACATACATTTTCAACGATATTAAATGTTTTCCATGGACATTTTGGTTTGAGATAGTACTAGTGCTTTATGATTATACTTTCACCGTCTCAATTGTATATAGCATATTATCATTATCACCCTACACTTGTGTCATGTACTGAACATTCGCATAATGCAATTGGTTTGTGTGGAGAGTAGGAACATTTTAATATACGATCTCAAAACTGCATAGACATGAATACGAGAAGAAGACGAGGTAATTGTGTCCTCTAAAATGAAATACGGGAAATTATTATTCTGCTGTCAAACTTATTCTGCTAAAACGATTTTCTTATGCACAGAAATATTTTGACATACTGAGTCCAAAAGACACAATTTTGAAGGAAAAGATGAAATTGCTTGTGCCATTTGACTCGTTGTTCATTTGCCCCCTTGATCAAATTCCTGGTGGTAATTCCGCCTTGTAATTTATAAAACATTTCAATATGAATTAATATGAGGGACTATAGTATATGAATCATAATCATGATTGTGTTTGTAAATGTTATACATCAATTGAAATCGAAATTGACATTTAAAAGAGATCTGTTTGCTCCTGTTCAGAATTAGATGATGACATTTTATGTGAAGAGAGGAAAAACATGTGCCAGGTACTCGTTTCATGTTTGTGAAAGATTCCCTTGCACCGAATCATCGTTTACTGTTGCGCCAGCCTTAGCAGAATTCCAAGAGAACTCCTTGATTAGCGTAACTAAAATGAGCCTAATTATTTTGGTTGTAGTACGTCGGGAATTTCTTTAGAACAAAAAGGCGGTCTTAAATAATATTTTAATTTGCTTTCTTGATACTTCAGGATTTTATCATCATGTACAAGCTGCATTAAAATACAGGAATTTAATATAAATTCCGACAGATATGGGAAGACATCTAGTAGCGGTATTATTTAGCAATTGTGACCATGATACTTAATAAATATTTAACCGACCGTTTCTGATGACGTCCTAGACAATTACCCAGACGCGTAAGCATTCTTCTTTATGGATTCACAGATTCACGGAAAATCTTGTACGACCTATTATGTACCTACATATAAAGCTGGCGTACTTAATCAAAAATCTTTCAAAGGAATATACCTATATAAGACAGAGAGAGCGTAGGAATTTTGAAATTGATGCACAAGTTCTTCAGTACTAGTGCCTGTGTACACTGGCACTGCTCTCCCAGATCAGACATAGAATTCTAATTTGACTCGGTATTATAAGATTATAACATAGGTACCTAACTAAGTAAATAATACAGCGAGTTCAAGTAGTAATAAATTAAATAAATAAAAATAAAAGTAAATAAATAAAAGTAAGCTGTACGCATAATATAAATTAGATTTCTGAAAAGGCATGGTTTGAACACAGCAACGATTTACTACTTTTAAGGTTATTTGGTATCTTACGATCTTACCCCATATTATTATCCCACCACTATAGGCAAAAGCATAAATTTTTGTCTCCGGACCAGTG